>PVJA010043822.1:0-16517 GCA_004027025.1 Myocastor coypus | reverse complement strand
AAAAAAAAAAAAAAAAAAAAAAAAAAAAAAAAAAAAAATTAAAAAAATAAAATAAAATAGACTAAAGGTGGCTGTGGTGGTGCACACCTGTAGTCCTAGCTCAAAGGATTACAAGCTTGATCCCAACAAGGCGATTAAAGACATCCTTCCTCTGGGGGCCCGGCAGGATGGCTCAGTGGTCTAAAGCGCCTGCTTAGGAAAGCTTAGGTGGCTACAGGTACCGCGGGTTGATCTCAGGCACAAAAAAAAAAAAAGACATCCTTTCTCAAAATTAAACAGTGATAACAATGCCTGGGGACACAGCTAAATGTGAAGACCCCGGGTACAAGTCCCATACCACGGGGCCAGTAAGATAGCTCAGCAGTCTAAATAAAGCTCCTGCTTAGGCAACTGTAGGGACAGTAGTTCAATCCCCAGCACCACATGCCGCATCTAAGCTGGCCATAACAAACATACATACATACATTACATACATATATATACAGTTAAAAACAAAAACAAAACAAGTCCCATACCACAAAAAAACAACTGCACTATACAGAGTAAAGGTAAATAGTACAATTTTCATTTCTCTCCTTTGCATTACAAACTAGTTTATCCATTTTCTATCTTTATAAACTTCCCTACCTGAATTTAAAACATGCTGCTTTGGATGATGCTAATGGTTACTCTTTATTTTATTCTATATGAAGGGGATGATTCCCGTTTTCCTCTCACTCTTGAACTGTGGCTGTCGATAGCATCAACACCACTCAGCAAAGATGTTACAGCATAGAAAGTACAGATATATTAGTGGGCCATGCTCCAGAACACAAGTGTAAATTAGCTACCTGGGACCTGGAGCTCATTTTCCCAAGGAAATAGTGGTTATGTCCCCAGCTGGTCTCCAGAAGCTTTCCTCAGCGGGAACACAGCAGAAATGAGCACTGTCACCTTCATGTTAACCTCTGTGTATTATCCTGAGGTCTCTCTGGATTTCTTTCATTACTACAGTGTTTCAGTTAACCTCACTTTGGGGACAGGTTTTTTTTTTTTTTAATTTTTTATTTATTTTTTTCTTGTTTCAGAACCTTTGTTTATTCATTCACTTATTTTTATGGCCGGCTCAGCCCACCCTGAGGGCAGGACTGGCGCAGCATGTGGTGCCAGGGATTGAACGGCAGTCCCTGAAGCCGCTCAAGCTTTCCCAAGCAGGCACTTTAGACCACTGAGCCATCCTGCCGGGCCCCTGGGGACAGTTTTTTTTAAAAAATTATTATTAATTACAGAAAAGGCTGACTAGGATGTGTAATTCCATACAAATTCAATCTGTAATATTGTGACAGGATTATTTATTTTTATAAGTCATGACTTAAAATATGACTTTAGTTAGAGATTTCCCTGGGGCTAAGGAGATAGCTCAGTAGAATAAGCACTTGCCTGGCAAGTGCAAGGGGCTGAGTTCAATCCTTGGTTATGCCAGAAAAAAAAAAGAGAATTATTTTCCTTTTCCTAAATCAGGAGTCAAGAGGATGGTCCAGATGAGGACAGCCCACTACAATTCCATGAGCATGGCATCAGGGATGGGTCTTGTCACACACACAGGCACATGCACACACTCCAAATTCTCTATAACCAAGTGATAGTGTCCAGGCCTGGACCTCTGAGAGAGGGGTCAGGATTCAGGAGGGCACCTGTGTAAGGCTCACACACTCAAGGACTACAGGCAAATCTCTTTTACAGAAATCTAGTATTAAAGTTATGAGGAAACAAACAGCCCCCAAATACAATGCTTATCTCCAGATACTGTTTTGCAGGCCTTCTGAGCACAGCAGCCACAATAAAAGCAGAATCTGCCCAATGTGGTGGCACACACCTACAAACGCAGCCATCTGTAATCCTAGGGTTCAGAGGTTTAGTTCAAGGCCAGCCTGATCTCCACAGTGAAAGCCTGTCTCAAAAAGACAAAAAAAAAAAAAAAAAAAAAAAAAAAAAAAAAAAAAAAAAAAAAAAAAAAAAAAAAAAAAAAAAAAAAACCCCAAAAAACTTTCAGAACAAAAAAATACATTATAGGGGCCCAGCAGGATAGCTCAGTGGTCTAAAGCGCCTGCTTGGGAAAGCTTGGGCAGCTTCAGGGACCGCGGTTCGATCCCTGGCACCACATGCTGTGCCAGCCCTGCCCTTGGGGTGGGCTGGGCCAGCCTTAAAAATGAGTGAATAAACAAAAAAAGGTTCTGAAACAAGAAAAAAAATAAATAAAATAAAAAATTCTAAAAAATAAAAAAAATACATTATGGAGGAAAAGCGAAATCTTTGTTTTAGGGCCAGCCATGGTGGTGCACACCTGTAATCCCAGCACTAAGGAGACTGAGGCAGGAGGATTGTGGAGTTTGAGGCCAGTGTGGGTTGTAGTGACTGCAAGGCCAGTCTGCTCTACGTAGTGAGACAGTACCTTAAAAATAAAAAATAAAAAAAAATCTATGCTGGGCGTGGTGGCGCAAGCCTGTAATCCCTGCTGAGGCAGGAGCGTTGTGGCACAGCAGTTTTGAAAGCTCCTAGCTGTGTTCCCCATGCTGGGGGGCGACACCTTCGCTCCACCTGGCTGTGCTCCCAGGAGCTCTCTGCCCAGGAGCCAGTACACTAATGCTCTTAAATGTGCTCAGTGAACTCAGCATAGCAGAGTACAGCCTGCGACTCCTATGCTCAGTGATCCTCTTTGCCTCAGCCTCCCCAGTAGTAGCCATACTCTAGCATTCTTAGGAAAGGTTCAAAT
Organism: Myocastor coypus; assembly: GCA_004027025.1. NCBI lineage: Eukaryota > Metazoa > Chordata > Mammalia > Rodentia > Myocastoridae > Myocastor > Myocastor coypus. Next base: position 13,765 of record PVJA010043822.1, on the reverse strand, counting down.
TGCAATTCCCCAAAAAAACCACCCAATTTGTTCAACAACCGTCTGCTGCCAGTACTTCTATATGCTTCTGCAACATCCGGTGATTCATGAAGACCCTGTTTTCCTTTGTTACTGGGACTGAGCCCAAGATCTTCACACTGAACTACAACATCCTTGGCCACGCTTTTATTTTTGATCTTGAGATGGGGTGTTGCTTAGCATTAAGTTGCTCTGGCTGGGTTCCAAGTTGTGGTCCTCCTGCCTGGGCCTCCTAGAATGCTGGGGTTACAGACCTATTCCAGGGTGCTTGACCCAATTCTATTTATGCATGTGTACATTTTCCTATCTTAATGTAGCACAGGCTGGCCTCAAACTCACAGTGATCCTCCACCCTCACGCCCCTCCCTCTGGTGCTGGGATTCTAGGCATACATCAACACACCTGTCTCACATGTGTACATCTTTCCTGGGTAAAAGAAACCTTTTAAGAATAGGACTGAAAAAAAAAAAGAATAGGACTGCATTCATGCTAAGCAGGCACTCTACCACTGAGCTACATCCTAAGTATGGGTCATTGCTTTGTATACAACTAAAACCATTTAACACGACACAGGGAGATTTAATTGAAGATTTAGAGTAAAAGAAGGCAGGAGTTTTCTACTTCAACTAAGGAGCAAAGAGCCACTTTGGTAATAAAGGCAGAGTAGAATGAATAAGCTCCTGCTTTATACTACCTATTGCTTATTTTCAGGATCTGGAATAAGGTACCTCTTAGTCACATTATACCCCAGTTGGCAAACATGATTGTTTACCTTTCTGCATTTGAAACATTTTCTCAGTATTTATTTATTTATTTATTTATTTATTTATTTATTTTTGTCTTTTTTTGAGACAGGGTCTCGCTATGCAGTTGAGGCTGGTCCTGAGCTCACTTTTGTAGCCCAGGCTGGTCTCGAACTCGCACCAATCCTCCTGCCTCAGCCTCCCGAGTGCTGGGATTACAGGCATGTGCCACCACGCCCAGCTATTTTCTCAGTATTTAAATCAACTACTTATGACAGGTGTGGTGGCACACCCCTATGATCCCAGCACTTGGGCTGAGGCAAGAGGATCTCAAGGAATTGAAGGCCAGCCTAAACTACATAATTAAAAACCTGCCTCAAAAAACAAAAACAATGTACTGGGGAGATAGTTCTGCAGTCTAAGTGCCTGTCTAGCAAATTTAAGGACCCACCCAGGTTTGATCCCTGGCACCACATGCAATGCTGGCCATTGAGTCTGAGCTGCATAGCAAGACCCTGTACCAAATAAATAAAAGATAAGAAAGAAAGAAAGAAAGAAAGAAAGAAAGAAAGAAAGAAAGAAAGAAAGAAAGAAAGAAAGAAAGGAAGGAAGAAAGAAAGAATCCAATTAATTACTTCTGGTCTTCATGAAAGTGGACTAAACCACTAGTGGTCACTGTGATTGACGAGGGCTCCCATGGCTAGGTATTAAAATTTGTTTTGGCAAAATATATAGCAGAAACCCACCACTTCTAGACACAGATGGTGGGTGACATCTTGCTTACCTTGGAAACTACTACTTAGGAGAATTCAGAAGCTTGTTGGGCAGCTTTGGGCTTACCCTGACAGGACAACCTTCCTAACTATATCCAAAAAAAGAAAACAGTACCCAATTCTTAGTTCTAGGTAAAATTAAATGCAAACACGTAAATAAAAGTGTCTAACAATGTGACCAAGATACATTAGGAATTCAGTGTCTTCAGCTAGAGTTTGAGTAGCAGAAACCATGCGGCAGGGGGTGTGTTCTTGAACTCATGTCAGCAGTTTGTAGTGTCCAGCATTCAGACATAGCACCTACGGTAAGTTCAATTATCTATTTATTTATTTTATTTTATTTTTTTTTTGTCTTTTTGAGACAGGGTCTCACTGTGCAGTTCAGGCTGGCCTTGAGCTCACTTTTTGTAGCCCAGGCTGGTCTCGAACTCGCACCGATCCTCCTGCCTCAGCCTCCCGAGTGCTGGGATTACAGGCGTGAGCCACCACACCCGGCAAGCTCAATTATCAACTGAAACAAACCCTGACCAATCAAATTTACTGACATTGCAGATTTAGTTGGATTTCTTTTTGGGTGAGCTGTAATCTCCCTAAATTTTGTCTTGTTAAGAGTGATGGATTAGCATGGATTATAGTCACGTACAAGTAAGGATTTATACAGAGAAAAGCACTGAAATCCTATGATTATACAGAATAGCTGTAGCTCCATAGACACCGTATAAGCATATTTCCATGGTAACCAGAGGGACTAGATACAGAAGTGTGATAATCAGCTTCTTTTTTGTGGGACCAGGGATTATAAATTAATTAATTACACCAGGCGTGGTGGTGCATGCCTATAATCCCAGCACTTGGGAAGCTGAGGCAGGAGAATCGATGTGAGTTCGAGGCCAGCCTGGGCTACAAAAGTGAGCTGAAGGTCAGCCTGAACAGAAAGCAAGACCCTGTCTCAAAGACAAAAATAAGTAAGACCACTGAGCTATCTCACTGGCCCAACAAATATATCATTTCTTTCTTTCTTTCTTTTTTTGTCTTTTTAAGACAGGGTCTGGCTATGCAGCCCAGGCTGGTCTCAAACTTGCACCGATCCTCCTGCCTCAGCCTCCCAAGTGCTGGGATTACAGGTGTGTGCCACCACACCCAGCCAATACATCATTTCTTAAAATACTGATAGCATGTGCATAAATTTATGTCACATAAGTCAAAACAAGCAGGCAGCAATCATGCTTTTCAAGTCTACTAGAGTTTGTTTTGTTTTGTTTTTGTGGGACGGGGGTTCAAACTCAAGACTGTGTACTTGCCAGGCAGGCACTTGTGCCTCAGAGGTATCTCCCCAGCCCCTAGCCCATTAGAGGTTTAAGGAAGTGATAACCTACTTCTTTTTGTTTGTTTGTTTGTTTGTTTTTGAGGCAAGTTCTCCCTATGCAGTTCAGGCTGGCCTTGAGCTCACTTTTGTAGCCCAGGCTGGTCTCGAACTCACACCAATCCTCCTGCTTCAGCCTCCCGAGTGCTGGGATTACAGGCGTGCGCCACCACGCCTGGCTATAACCTACTTCTGACCAATGCATTTAAGTCCAAATGTGTAAAAAAAAATTGTAAATATGAGACATTTTGATAAGGCTCTCAAGATGATAGGAATAAGCTAAATTAACTTAAATTATGGTAGTTCTTGTCCATTGAAAAGGCAAAAAACACAAAAATCCAAAATATTCAAGCATCCAAATTTAGACACAGAGTGGAAAAAAGTATCTGATGTGTGAATTTACTGAACTCACCTTAAGTTAGGGCAATTTCTAACTTTTTTTTTTGTGGCGGGACCAGAGTTTGAACTCATGATCTTGCACTTGCCAGGCAGACACATGCCATAGAGCTATCTCCCTGGCCCCTAATTTTTAACTTTGAAAGCTCAAAAAAAACCCAAGTCTTATTAAGTGGAGCCATTAACCATTTCTTAACTTTTTCAAAATGAAATATATTTATTTTCTGGAGCAATTTCTGTAAATTACAAAGACAAAATGCTAAACTACAGCATATACTTTTCAATATTTAACCAGACTATTTGTAATAAATATGCATCCTGAAACATAAACGTTTTGTAATAGATTGCAAATAAGAGATTGGGTCTAAAGATACGAGGCACTAGTATTACAAATTCATTCCCGCTAGGATAGCCAAGCTATGTAAGAAAAATAACTGATGCCCAGGAGCAGCAGAAACGTTGATCATATTTATCTACCAAGCTTTGCTCATTAAAAAAGTTAAATTCATGCAGGGCATGGGGGGGGGGGGAGCACATCTGCAAACCCAGCACTCAGGAAGGAGGCTGAGGCAGGAGGATCTTTGGTGTTGAGACCATCCTGGGCTACAAAGTAAGCTCAATGCCAGCCTTACATAGTAAGATCCTGTCTCAAAAGGCAAAAATAAATAAATAAATAAATAAAATAAAATAAAAAAGAAAAGAAAAGAATAAGTAAATTCACGATACTGACTGCTGTGTAAGTCAGTTACTACCAATCAGTTCAGGCATTAGCATAGCTAGGAGTTCTGGACCAGGATTGCAACTCAACAAAAATAAAACATTTCTCAATGCGGTGACACTGAATGCAGAAAGCGACACGTGTAAGCACCCAGCTTCTAAACATTAAAGAAACTAGGTAAGAAAAAAACAGAAATGTGTAGATATAATTTTTAAAAACAATTTTACTTAAAAGAAAACCTAAGGCAGTCATTAAATCTTTTTCCAGGTTCACAGTAACCTTTCTTCACAGGGAGCACAGCAGAATTAGGATTATTTTCAGCTAATTGGCATCTATACACAGGGGGTTCATCCCCGCTTTTATTTGCACTGTAGAAAATAAACATCTGTATTATGCCTTTTCTGGAAAGTGAACAGGATTTATTTACATTCCTTGGAGAGATGGAGACAAAAGATAGCTCTTTGTAATTGTCTTGAAGCAATCTCAATTTAGAGGACCATATGTAACACGGATTTTTGTATCTAATATATGAAAATAAATACCCATACACATAATAATATAGACACACAAATAAAGTGACTGTGAAGTCCCTTTAAATACAAATTTACAAACTGACCAACCAGACCCAGAACTTAGACCTGCCATGCAGAAAAGTTATGATTAGTCTGAAAAAAAAATTTAAAACGCCACGGTCACTAAGACGGAAAAAATTAAAATAGAAAATAATAATCACCGGAAAACCTGTGTCCTGTAAAGATTTCTTCCCAATAGAAGACGCAGAAATATTTCTCCCCGTGGAGTAAAACGTGGCTCAGGCACCCCCAGATTCTCCCTCGCTGGTCCCCCCAGGCGCCGGTGCAGACGGCCGTGCAGACTTTGTTCCTCAGAGGCGAAATTTGTACTTTCTCGGGAGCGAGTGCACTTTTGCCCCCCGGCCCCCCTCTGCCGCTCCAAGATGGTAGGAAAGTTGTCGTTTCGGAGGGCAGAGGAGCCGCTCTCTGGTGTTATGTCCTCGCAGTGCCTGTAGTGGTGCTGTAGGAGGCTGCTGCTTCTTCTTCTGCAGCCCGGCAGCCCTGCCTTCTTGGCTGGAGAGTATATTCAGGGATTTCCCCTTAATAATCACCGACCCTGGGAGCACTTTTTACTTTCCAAAATAAAAAAAATATATATATGATCCTCACTCCTCTTGCTTGACAAGCAAAGGCTCTCGCCGAAGCCCAAGGGGGAGCAGTGGCAGCGGCAGCCGAGCTTCCTAGTCCAGTGGCAGCGCCTCTCACTCTGATCTGTCAGCCCAGCCGAGGGAAAAGGGGGGGAGGAAAAAAAAAAAAAAAAAAAAAGCTGCTGAAAGGTAAGCAGAGGCGGCCCCAGGCCCGGCCCACATCCCCGGGCTCCCGTAGGGCGGCGGGCTGGGCCGCACGGGCAGGGCGGGCGGCGAGCGTGCTTACGTGAGGCCGGGGATCGTCGGCCCACGCCAGGCCGCGGGCGGAGAATGAAAGGGTGAGTGGGGCCGGCACCGGGGTGGCGTAGGCCGGGGGCTGAGGGGCTCGGGGGACCGCTGGCCGGGGCGGCGGCGAACGGGAGGGCGGGGGTCCGCCCAGGTCTCGAGCGGGGCGGGCGGCGCGGCCTGTTCGGGCTGGGGCGGGGTGCGCGGCGGAGGGGCGCCGCCTAGGCCTCGCAACGGGGTACCCCGCCGGCCGCGCCCTGTCCCGGCCTGCTCGGGCCGCGCCGCCCGCTCCGAGCAAGCCTCGCGGCTGGACGGCGGCGCTGCGGAGTCAAGTCCTGCGCGGGCCCGAGGCTCTCCCGCGGTGCGCCAGGCCGGGGCCGCCGGGACAGGGGCGGCAGGCCTGGGGCGGGGAATGGGTGCCGAGCGCCGGCGCCCCGGGGCCTGGCGGACGCCCCCCGCCTGCCGGTAACTGTTGGATTTATTTGTCCCCTCCTAGGTGCTCGGGGCGGCCGGGCCGGGCTGGGGCGGGGCGGCGGCCTGGCGGGCGTGGGGTGGGGTGGAGGGGTGGTGAGGAGTCAGGTGCACCGCGGCCCGGAAAGTTTCGTCTTAGGCCCGAATTGGGGGCGGCGCCGTGCGGACCCCCGAGGGCGTGGGGAGCGCGCCGGGCGCCTCCGAAACTCCGAGCCAGTTCCCGTCCGCCAGGTATTCTGCCCCTGCCTCGTTTGCCGCCCCGCACCCTTTGGTGCTGCGAACTCCGGCTGGCGGCCCGGGAGCCGGGGTGGGGAGCGGGCCTTCTCTTCCGGGTCGGAAAAGTTTTCGAGGCATATTTTCGGAGCGTGGGTAGTTGGTGACGAGGTTTCGGGGGTGACGACCGAGGCGGCGGGCTCAGGTGGCGTTTCCGCCGGACGGACGGACTGACGGACGGACGGTCCGGCCGGCGCCGCGCCGGGTCCTCGCCTGCGACCCACCGCAGCTCGCGCGGGTCTCCAGGCCCCCTGCCTCGACGGGCCGGCGGAGCGGGCGCGGGCACCTTCGGGGGCCGCGGGGCCGGGGCGGGACCGACGGAGCGGTCCCGGGGGGAGCGGCCCGGCCCCTCCGGCCGCGGCTGGCGGGCCGCTGTCAGGCGCCTTGGCCTCGGGCGGCGCAGGAGGCAGCGGTGGGCTGGGCGGCTCCCGAGCAGGCAGGCGTGCGTGCCGCCCGGGGAGCAGGCCATTCACCTGATAACTATTGGGACTCCGGGGACGCGCTTCCGTCGCGCCCTGGGAGCGGGAGGGGGAGATCGGGGAAACTCTAGCTTGCTCCTGCCTGGGCTCCGAAGGGTCTCACAGGGCCCTCTGCTCTTGGCTACGGAGCACAGTCCCGCTTTGGTTTTTGGTGTTTAAGCGCATTCGATTTTAGTTCTAGTTTGGTGCCCAGAGTGCTCCCCCCACCCCACCTTAATAAATTAAAATCCTCCAATCTAGATTTCCTGCTCTTCAGGGATAGGATGTTTCCTGTGGCTTCGCTTAGCCTCCTCTGGCTGCTCTTTAGAGTTGAAGTTGAGATGTTAATGGACCCCGCCACCCCCCAGCCCACAGCCTGAGCACGCTTGGGGGTTGTTTTTCCTCCCATTTGTGGCTTTTCTCCCGGTTTGGGCTGGGACGGTGTGGGCTGAGTGCCTACGCGCGGGCTGGGCGCAGGTTGGCGCTTGCTGGCAGAGGTGTGCCACATTCTGACCACTCAAGCCCCAGAGGGCACTGCTGGGGACGGGCAGAAGATAACCCGACCTGCCGTGGTCCTCCAAGCGCGACTCCAGGCCGTCCTGAGTGTGCCTAAGTTTCCTCTCCTCCAGAGTGAAATTCTTGTTACTCTGCAGTGAGGGATCACCAACCGCTAAATATTTGCTTAACAATGTCCTGATATTGAAGGTTGTATGGATTTGATACCAAAATATAGAGTACATTTCATGGCTGTTGTAGCGTTTTTAATTGAAATTCGTATCGACTTCGAAAGGTGTACCAGAAAAGGTTATTTTTATTCTAGTTTTTTATTTTTAGAGTATATTAGCTGGGAAAAATTATTCCATGAAGCCTTTTTCCCAGAGCATTTTAAAGTTTGAAAGAAATTTTTTTGCCTCGTAATTTGATGTTTTTAAGGTTCCATTGTCAATTTCTGTTTCTAAGCCTCAAAGCTGTATGAACAAATACCAAAATATTTGTATCTCCACCCAAACATGCACTAATTACTAATTCTCTAAATTAATCATCGCATGGGCTGCTTTATTCCTAAAGGAATAGCAGGTTTGATTTTTTAAAAAGTACATTCTATTTGCAACTAATAAAGACTAAGGGCAAATACTGAATTAGATTTAAGTTGCTTAGGGAATATAATTTTTCACTAGTAAACCTTTGGAAAATGGATCTTTATTTTAATTTGAAGTCTGAAATAATAAGTTTCTTTGTTTCTGAAAGATTTTATAAAGTAATTTGTGTCCCCATCTAAGCTCTTTTTCTTAGGGTATCATGTTGCTATCTTCAGAGGAATGAAAAATTTTAGTTTACATTCATTTAAACAATTTCTTTCTTAGCCAGCTATACTAGTGTGGGCCATGTAATCCCACAACTCTGTAGTTCGAGGCAGGAGAATTTGAGGTTAGCCTGGGCTCCATAGTGAGTTCAAGACCAGAAAGAAAAATCTGTGCGCTTTTAAAATGAAAAATATCATTAGAATTAAAAATATCATTTCAGCTGGGCGTGGTGGCACATGCCTATAATCCCAGCACTTGGGAGGCTGAGGTAGGAGGATCAGTGCAAGGTTGAGACCAGCCTGGTCTACAAAAGTGAGTTCAAGGTCAGCCTGAACTGCATAGCGAGACCCTGTCTGAAAAAGACAAAAAAAAAAAAAGTCATTTCATTAAAAAAATGCTGATCTCCTCTTTGTTACTGAGATGTTCCTTCCAGGTTAGCTGCTTTCACTGTCCATATTTAGCATACAGAGAAGGAAAGCCCGTGTATTATAGTTAGAAAGCAGTATTCTTAGACTTGTAACCCTCTCCTTTCCCTGACACCTGGTAACAGGTGAGGCACAGATGAACAGATGAGTGTGGTTTGCAAGATGGACATCACCCCGAGCAGAAACTCCGGAGCTGAAAAGAGCCTTCAGCTCCCTTGGTGGGGTTGCATGGAAGACTTCTGATTATGCTAGTGGGCTGTGTGCTTGGCCAGACTCTAGATACTGTACTTTTCACTGTCAGGTGTAAGTGTCCCAGAGGCCCTTGTAAAAACTGCTTTTACACAGCACTCCTGGCTATTTGGAGATGCTTCCGGACACCTTCCCTTTCCCCTCCTGGCACTGAGGCTGACAGATTGCTTGGTTCTTTCTTGTAAACACCCTGTGATTTGTTTCTAAGACCCACTTTTGGTGAAATTTTATTTGTATCCTGGCACTCTGAAGTTGGACATGTTGGAGGTTTGGGGTTCTGATCCTTGCTCTTCTGCTGCTGGGTTACTTATATTTGGCTTTATCTGGAAGTAGAAATGAAATGCTTGGATGTAAGGAGTAGGTGAGATGGTATATGCTCTTTGCTCTTGCCCTTGGTAGATGTGAATTCTCCTAGCCCACCTTGCTTTGCTAGGTAGTAGTAGCACTATCTAGATACTGTTTCTAGTATTTGCTTGTTTATTTTCTAATAGAAAAACTAGAAAATAAGGGCCGGGGAGATAGCTCCATGGCACAAGTGCCTGCTTGGCAAGTGCAAGGTCGTAAGTTTGAACTCTGGTCCTGCAAAAAAAAAAAAAAAAAAAAAAAGAAAGAAAGAAAAACTAGAAATAATACATTCTTATTTTATACTTGGAGAATAGAACTACTCGGGATACGCTCTATTAGGGGACCCCTGTCCCCCACCATGCTGGGCATGCAACCCTGGGCCTTGTACAAGGTAGGTAAGCAAGCACTCTGCCTCCAAGCTGTTCATAGCAGGTCCCACTGAATATTTTAGTGTGTTTTTATCATTTTTGTGTGAACCTATAAACATAAATGCAAGCCCTTCTAATAACAATAGTTGCATGGTTTTTGTTGTTTTATTTGATGGTTTTGAGACAGGGTCTTGCTGTGTAATTTAGTCTGGCCTTGAACTCACTGTGAAGCTCAGGTTGCCCTTGCAATGGTCTCCCTCCTCCAGTTCTGAGTGCTGAGGTTACAGGGGTGCACTGCAAGGCTAGTTTAGTTGTGTAGTTTTGTGTTTATTGAAACTACCTGAGCTCTGGAGTCTCATTGGCTTTGAACTCTAGCTGTGTAAAACTGGGTAATTAATGTCATTTCACCTCATGGAGTCTCAGTTTCTTGATTTGTGAGAGAGGGAATGACAGCGCCTACTTCACATGGTTGCTGTGCACATTAAGTTTGGAATTGTCATCACACTTCTAGAATGGTCCCGGTACACAGACTTCATGTCTTCCTTTAGAGATCTCATTGACATTAATATTCTCATATTGATGTGAGCGTTTAGTGCATTCCTGACTCAGTATATTAATAATACTAATAAGTAGTATGAGTGTAGATAGAATATTATAATTACCTTCATGGGACAAATAAGTATTTTTGTGCCAGCAAAAAATTGCGTAGTATATTCATAGAAAGTTTTGACCGTTAGAAGTTAGCCTGGTCTCTGCTTTGGAATGTTTGAGTTAGGAAACAGCGGAGGAGGAGGCGAATTTGTTTTACTCCTAGCCTCTTAGTGTTGTTAGGTCACATGCTAGGCTCTGGAGGTCAGAGCAGGCTAGCTTGAGAGTGGTAGCCTAAGAGGTTGGGAGTTGTTGAAGCCTGCCTTCCTCATTCATTGAACTGACCAGCTTCGTTTCCCTTACAACTAAAGGGGTATTCTCTGCCTGGTGGAATTCTCAGTCTGCTGGGGAAGAGTGAGCTGGTATCTCAACCTTGAATGATAGGGCAGGTAAGCCTGGAGGAAGAAAACCTATTTTTCTCCTCTGGCCTGGCCCGAGGGCAGCCCTGAAAATACAGGCTGTGCCTGGAGGTCTCTGGCGTGTGCCTGGGCGGGTCAGGTATTCCCGGAGGTGGGACCTTTGCCTGAGGAGTGAGTGCCTGGGGACAAAAGAGTGTTCTGTGTTGCAAATTGTGGTTTCTTCAGGCCCTGGAGTTGGGAGTAGGGGAATAGGTGGTGAGAGGAGAGGTCCACCTGGCCGGAGCAGAAGGAATTTGCTTGTTAGACTAGGAATTTTGGTCAGTTTCCTAGATTTATAAGCAAATCCTGTGAAGGCCTTTGGCCAAACAAGTTATTTACAATTCTGATGATTCAAGTTGTCTGAAAAACAACTAAAAAGAGGGCAACACCTGAATTAGACCCGGGGGGCAGCTACTGAGAAGAGAATGAGGAGGGCTTGAAGCCGGGAGCTTCGAGATGGAGAGGAAGAAGAGGTGGAGGTGAGGAAGGTAAGCTGCTGTCATTGGCCGCACGCATGGCACCAGCACAGGAGGTGGTTGGAGAGAGCTGGTGGTTCCTAGGGCAAGTGAGCATGGGCACAGTGACAGTTGTGCACTTCTGGCTGGAGATCTGGGCGAGAACCTCTCACTTTGGGTACACATGGAGACACAATGCTAAATGTTTTGTTTGACTTAAGACTGTTTATGGCTTCGCCACTGCTGTTTCATAGACTAGGAAACATTTGCGAAGTTACTTGGTGAATGTACATCTTGTATGCTTAGAATTTTTAGTGAATTGCTGTCACATTACTACATTTTATGTGAGATCTTGGCGTTTTAAAAACTTTTGTATGGGCCTGGTGGGATGGCTCAGTGGTCTAAAGCGTCTGCTTCGGAAAGCTTGGGCGGCTTCAGGGACTGTGGTTCGATCCCCGGCACCACAGGCTGAGCCGGCCAAGAAAATAAGTGAATAAACAAAGGTTCTTAAATAAGAAAAAAAAAAAGAAAAAAAAAAGAAAAAAGAAAAACTTTTGTAAGTTTGGAGGATATGAAAAATCTAAGTTATTATTTTAAAAAATAATTATGACTTGTTGGAACTTGTTTGGATCAGAGCATGCGTGGCCCTGTAAGCACCCCATCCTGCATCCCTGTAAATAAGACGCAAGAATCTGGAAGTGGAGAATGTGAGATGGCTAGCAGCTGGCTGCAGAGGAAGAGTGTGTGGTGTTTAGCAACAAAGGAGGATTAGTTTCAGGTTATTTATTTTGTCTTTTGTGACAGGGTCTCATGTTGCAGTTCAGGCTGGCCTTGAGCTCACTTTGTAACCCTTAGCTAGTTTGGAACACTCCAGAATTGTCCTGCCTCAGCCTCCTGAATGCTGGGATTATAGGTGTGTGCCACCATGCCTCAACTTTTCAAGGTGTTAGTACAGGAGAACTTTGATGAGTTTATCTGCAGCTTAGTTTTCTTCTGTCTCCTACTGCAGCACAGAGGTCCTGCAGTAGAGTGAGGGTGGCAAGGAAGAATGCAGAAAGCATCTGCTGTAAAAGATGATTAACTAGAGCTAATCCATGTTCCAGCCAAGCCAGAAGGGACCCATTCTGCTAGTGTTTCTCACCACAAGTAGACTAGTATAGTGGAAAATTGTTTTATATGGATCCTAGGAAAGAATTCTCAGTGGATTCTGCAGCCCCGGCCTCAAGAAGGTGGGAGGCCCTGCATGAATGGAGAATTGCACATTGCCATTTAGGAACCACTAGCAGCTGGAGGACATTTGAGCCTCACAGGTTATAGATTAAAGTGATAGTACTAATAAGCTACTACTTGCTGCTCTAATAGTAGTTAATGCTAAGTGATTACTATGTACTGGCTACCATGCTAAGCATGGTTCATGAAATACCTAATTTAATTCTCCTAAGTGATTCAGTGAGCGCTGTCCAATTATGATCTTCCCTTTACAGATGAGACCTTTACCAGATTTGAGCACCACCCCAGATTGCTGCCAGAGCTAATGAGTGATCTCTACTGCTAAGCTCTCCTTACCCTTCTGAGAACCCAGGTGAGGAACCAATGAAAGCCCATTTAAGTTATTATAAGTTCTTACTGCAGACTTGTACAGAACTGTTTGAACAGTCTTTGTTACATTTACTGAGCATTTATTCTCTTTCTTTCTTTTTTTTTTTTTTTTTTTGGTCTTTTTGAGACAGGGTCTGGCTATGCAGTTCAGGCTGTGTTTGAGCTCACTTTTGTAGCCCAGGCTGGTCTTGAACTTGCACTGATCCTCCTGCCTCAGCCTCTCAAGTGCTGGCATTACAGGCATTCACCACCACGCCCGGCTTATTCTATTTCATTATTATTATTATTATTTTACTGTTTTCATTTTTGGTACTGGGAAACCAACTCAGGGCTTCACTCTTGCCAGTCAGGCACTGTGTTGCTGAGCTACATCCCTGGCCCAACATTTATTTTATTTTTAAGTGTTCTAGTTTGAATTTTTTCTTGTGGTACTCAGGATTAAACTCAGAATGAACTCGGGACCTTGAGCTTGCGGGGCAGGCACTTATGCCGCTAGGCTATCTCCTCCAGCAGCTTTCTTGCGAAACAGGGTCTCAGTGGCTATATATCCTAGGCAGGCAGTGCTGCCTCTGCCTCCTGCATTTTGTTGGGATTACAGGTGTGTGCCACAATGTGCTTTATGATGAATGTTGTTTACATTTGGGGGTGATGGGCATTTTTTTTTCCCCTTTCAGTCAAATCAGTTGATTTTAATAATTGCTCAGTCAAGTTTTACTACTTTTCATGTCGATACATGGGTTTTAGGTTTTAAAATAAGTGTAAGTGAGTCAGGCATGGTAGCGTAGGCCTGTAATCCCACCATTCCCTGAGGCAGAGGCGGGAAGATCACTATGAGTTCAAGACCGCCCTAGTGTACATAGTAAATTCAAGGCCAGCCTGTACACCTTAGGGAGACCCTGTCTCAGAAAGCAAAACCAAAAAACTTAGATTTAGATTTTCACTGTCATTAGAAAATGCAGTGGTAATTACTCTGTAACTCTTCTTTGAGTAGGATCTTGAACTCACTGTAGCTAGGCTGGCCCTGTACTCTGCAGTGGTCCTTCTACCTCAGTCTCCCAGCACTGGGATTGCAGGTGTGTGCCACCATGCCCTATTCCCCTGCCACCTTTTTTTTTTTTTAGCTTTTCTTTTTATTTATTTATTTATTTATTATTTTTATTCTTGTTTCAGAACCTTTGTTTATTGACTCATTTTTATGGCCGACTCAGCCCGCCCCTAGGGCAGGGCTGGCACAGCATGTGGTGCCGGGGATTGAACCATGGTCCCTGAAGCCGCCCAAGCTTCCCCAAGCAGGCGCTTTAGACCACTGAGCCATCC
>PVJA010043821.1:5922-16642 GCA_004027025.1 Myocastor coypus | reverse complement strand
AAAAAAAAAAAAAAATGAATGTTTAGTTATACAGGTCTTGCTTCGACTTGCTCTTGACCACCCAGCAAGAAAAAAAAAAAGTCTTAATTACAATGCATGGAACGAAGAGCTAGATTGGTGAGATGAGCTTTAGGAGGCTTAGATTCAATAGCCTCCAACGTCACAAGCTTCACTGGTGGCACACTGCAATTGCAAAACCTTTGACTGTATATGTATCTGCTTCCTCTTAGTCCAAAGAGAAGTATATTCTTTCTTTTTTTTTCTTTATTTCTTTCTTTTTTCTATGCAACATTAATAGGGAGGTGAGTCATGCCCACACACTGCACTCTATAGAATGATTGTGAGGAGAATATGCAATATGTCAACTTTCAACGAAAAAAAGGGGGAAAAGAAAAATAAAAGTAATGTGGATTTAGAAAGGTTAATGCTTAGTTGTTTGATCAATCTTATATTCCTATATGTATTAATCTAAACTGATCCGATGATGAAAATATGTAATATAACCATTGTTAAATTTAAACAATAAAAGAATTGAAAAAAAAAAAAAAGCATGTCTAGTAGCTGGCATGCAGCAGGCCTTCCATAGGCTTCGTGGGATAGTTGTTGAATAAGGGGAGCAATTACAGGCCCTATCTTCTTGAAGAGTCCACCTACAGAAGGTGATCAACACATGCAAAGGCTAATGTCCACCTGGGGACATCTGAGGTACCTGAGTTTTATCACAGTCCAGGAAACACAGCTCAACCCAGAGGTCTTGTCAAAGCCTCCTTCACCAGCCCAAGAGCAGCTCTGCCCTGAGGAGGGGCCTAGTCTTCCATGTGATACTCTCCTAATTAGAAGCAAATCCTCATGATACAAAAGTGCCCTTGCATGGCCACAGTGCATTTTGGCTATGAGGCTCAAAGCACCAACAAAAGAAACTGCAAGTAAAATTACTGATTGGACACATGCAGACACAGCAATCCCTGTGTCAATGGTGACAGAGCGGCTCTTGCCATCCAGCTCCCGGAGGGCAGGCAGAACACACCACTCGAGATGTGAGTGAAAGAGAATGCTCCCAGCTACAGAACTGTACGGCCTTGGAACCATGAAATAACTCAAATTAATAATAACAATAATCATTTTTATCCTGAAAGACATAATGCTCCTTAGAGTTTACCAGCCCCTACCCAGATTTCACAGTTCCACACTATCCTTAGACCAACCCTGCCAAAGACATCATTTGCCTCTTTTTCACAAATGAAGAAAGTATTTTAAACTCTGGATTTGAGACATGAAGTCCACTGCTCATTTGACGTTAGTTTTATCTAGCAAAACAAGCTGTCTCTTTGTCCTAAATGTAGTAAACAAACGTTGCCCATAAGGATCCTAAAGTGCCTTCTATGCCAACATCATCACAAAGGACTCATCTCCTTTAAGTTGGAAGCAGTGTTACAAGTCTTCCTCGTGTGAGCTGAATGTCCTTTTGTGGGACCCTTACCCACTCGTTAGCCCAAGTGACCCTTACATCTTCACCTCTAAAACTCCCTAAAAGCCATTGCAAGGCACACCTCCATCAAGAAGAACATCAACACGCCCAATTCTTAATCCCTATTCCAGAATGCTCCTTATGATAATTATCATCAAAACTTCCCTACCTGACCTACCTAGTCCTGTGTAGGTGGTTTCCTCCCTTATTTAGTCTTGGATTGTCTGTACTCATGAGTAACTTCAGGGAAAGAATAATTCTTTTTATTTCCTACCCCCCCCCACACACTTTGTATTTTGTAACGATGGTGACCAGATGCAGACAAATAGGCTTCCTCTCCTGCACTGTTCAATTTAAATCTATCCTTAAAACATGTATATATTCTTTCCAATACAGACTGCCCACAAGCTACCCAGTGCCCCCAAGGTGAGGATTAGTGGTGACAGCCCGCCGCCATCGTTGGATGAGAGAGAACAGTGCATCCTCTTCTCACAGTTAATTACCATTTCTTGCCTCTGCATCTGATTTCAATAAAGTCTTCTAATTACTTCAAATATCACTGTGCCTCCCTCCTCCCCTCTCTCCTGTGCCCCTTTTTGTCTTTGAGAATGTCAGACTGATGAACTCAAACACATCTGCAAGCCTCAGGCATATGCTGTGGCCAGCAAAGACTTCTCCAAGTTAATAAGCCAGGAGAGTTAATAAACCAGACTTCCCAGAGTTAATAAACCTGGAAAACACAATTATTGCTATTTTTACTATTATTAAAAGATTTTCATTATTAAAAAAAAAAAAAAAACTAAACTCAGAGTAGATTAAAAGTCTAAATATTGAAAGATAAACATTAAATCTCCTAGAAGGAAAAGCGGGAGAATATCTTGAAGACATAGTGGTAGGCAAAAAGTGCATGGACAAAAACCAAAATGCACATTTAATGGTTGAAAGAATGAACAACTGGGACCTCCTACAGATAAGTTTTTGTACCTCAAAAGAAATTATCAACAGAGTGAAATATTGTACATGCATGAATTCATCAAAATAATCCAATACAGTTCAATAGCCCATAATAGTACTAGTTTATCAGTAGAACTGACCATGTCAGATGTTGACTAGGGTCTTTTACAGCTTAATATGTTAATGTGCCTTTGCTATTTATATTTCATTGTTATACTTGTCTTCTGGATGTGAAAGCCTAAGATAAAGCATGACCTATGTAGCAAAATAATGCAACTTTTTATCTGATGAGTTCAGTAAGATCCCCTGAGGGTTTACTCTGAATCCTTGGGAAGAAAAGTAGTAAAAGAGCATAAGAGATGAGGAAAACATACCATAGTATTGTCCTGCTACAATGGATTAAAGATATAAATATTAAAAGAGAAGCACTAAATTTCCTGGAAGAAAAAGTGGGAGAAAATCTTGAGGTCATTGGGGTAGGCAAAGAATTCATGGGCAAAATCAAATTGCACATTTAACAGTTGAAACAATCAACAATTGTTACCTCCTCTTGCTAAGAAGTTATTTCACCTCAAAAGAAATTACCAACAGAGTGAGAAGACAACCCCCAAATTTAGAAAAGATTTTAACTAATAATTATTCAGAAAAAGTCTTCTATCTAGAATTTATAGACCACCAAAAACCATTAGAATCCCAAAATTCAATTACCCAATCCAGAAATGGGCATCTGATATGAACACACACTTCTCAGCAAAAGAAATAAAACAAGCCTATAAATATATGAAGAAATGCTCCATATTGCTGGCCATTAGTGAAATCAAAATTAGAGCAACACTTAGATATCATCTCAGCCCGCAAAGAATGGCTATCATAAAGAAATCAACCAATGACAAATGCTGGAGATGCTGTGGGGAAAAAGGATCCATTCTCCTCTACTGGTGGGAAATACAGACTGGTGCAACCATTATGGAGAGTAGTGTAGATGCTCTTTAAAAACCTAGTACTGGAAATGACATTCCATCCAGATATTTAAGCCTTTTACAGCAATACTAAGCTGTAAAAGGCTTAAATCAACATCTTCAAACATTGCCAGTTCTGCCAATAGCCCACTGCGATTATAGAAATTTGAATTATGCATACAATTACTTTCTTTTAGTTAAATGAGAAGAAATGTTTTTGCATCAGTAATGATTAGAAAAAATTATCATGTCTACACTCTGTGCTCTGTACAACTACTAGGAGGAACAACAATATTCATTAAATTCTAGAAATGTACTACTAATGTGTTCTGGAACTGTCACATTGTTATTTCTTATTAAATGCAATAAAATGATAAAAAGTACACATTTTAATGTACTGTGCACACAGCTACAATATGATTTATAGTTACACCTGATATTAAAAGGAAAAATTTCAGAGCCTAAATAAAGAACCATATTTTTAGCTCAGTCGTGCAGTGCCTGCTGGCCAAGCACATTTTCCTGAGATTAATTTCTGGTATGCTCCCTCAGAAAATGTTGCATATGCTTGCGAAGGAGTTATATGTCTTTTATTTAAAGTATATAGTATGTTGCATAAGTAATTGTTTGTCAATTTGGAAATAATTAGAATTTGTTCAAATTTGGATTTCAGGTCATAAGACATAATTCTCAGATAATGTTACCTTTAAAGCATATATAAAATTCCTGTGAAAATAAATGTGATAAATAAGTATTTTAGGACACAAAATAGAAAATTATTAACTTCTCTTCTTTTGCATGCTATGATAATACTCACTGGCATTATACTTTTCTAATTTTAAACTGGCAAATATATTTCATAATTAAGAATCTTATTCATTATTTATTTGTTTAGGTTAGTTGCCATTTTTGTTATTTTTTTTTTCATTTTGTTTTTTCTTGTTTCAGAACCTTTGTTTATTTACTCATTTTTATGACCGGCTCAGCCTGCCCTGAGATCAGGGCTGGAGCAGCATGTGGTGCCGGGGATCGAACCGCAGTCCCTGAAGCCGCCCAAGCTTTCCCAAGCAGGCGCTTTAGACCACCGAGCCATCCCGCCGGGCCCCATTTTTGTTAATTTTAAATGACAAGCAATAGCAAACATTCACAATGGTTTTATTGATTCCTTTTGAAGTTCTTTGATTTGTTTATAATCTGCTTTCAAAAAAATGCATTGATAATCTACATAGTTTATTAAAGTAAAAAAACTTCCATCACAAATAATGAAAATTAGACTGCAGAGGGTAATATTAACCTGTAAAATATATTGTTCCCTATTTCCTATAATATCACATGGAGTATGTTAAATTTAGAAAACTTTTTCTTTTAAGAAATAAGGAACTTCAAATTTATTAAATAATGGAGCTCTCACTTAAAATGAGTATTTCCTGCTTTGAGAAATTTCTTCTAAGTAAGTCATGTATTTTAATTTATGGCTAAAAGTCAATTAGTAATGATCATGCGGTTCAATAGGCATATAAATTCGGCTTGTTTTTGTAGCAGCAGTAATAGATTTTCTTTATGATCAAATAATAGACACTCATTAGACTGTTGGTTAATAGTAAAGGGCCTAATATGGATGGAAACAAAACATTTTTTAGGTATCAATGGGACTATTTGTTACTCTAATGCATGGATTCAGACTCATTAACACCATGTTATAATTAGTAAAGTAGCAAATCTCAAAATATTGACAACTTGTTATTTTGAAAGGAAATTTTTCTTTAACAAAGCTTGTTAAAAGTGATGCCACTTATTAAGAGAAGATGCCAAAATGTGCTAGCAAGTTTTGAAGTCCTAATCATAATAGAAATAATTATTTTTCTCTTATATAGTTGTTGCTTAACATAACATTGTTATATGTTGTAATCCGGAGCCGAAAAAATGACGAGAAGACCAGATGAGTGTAGCTTCAGAGGTCTCAATGAGATGTGTGTCTCTCGAAGTGAGCCCAGAACTCTAGAAGCATTTCCCTTTTTATTTAGGTCATACAATAGAAGATTTACAGGGAGGAGAGGGGATAATCACCAATGTCTCAAGTAAGAGCGGAGACATCAATCAGGATAAGCTGTTACACCTTTTTAAATCCTAGCTTTCTAAAATCCCTAAGTAACAGATTACAAACCACTCTAAGGTTTGTTTATTGTTCTTCACTTCTTACTTTCTTATCTCTACATATAATACATATAATAAATTGTCATTATTATTATTATTATTATTATTATTATTATTATTATTATTGCAGATCTTGGTATTGAACTCATGACCTTGCACTTTCCAGGTAGATACTTGTGCCCCCACGCTATCTCCCCGACCCCTTAAATTATTATTCTGTCATATTCTGGCCAAATATTGTCAGTAATAACTGTACAAATTGCTAAGGATAACCTAAATATGAAGGAATTGAGAAATAAACAAATTTTAACCTGGTGATAATTGACACAGGATAAAATGAACTGGAAGGTGGGTGGGCAAATCCCTGGATTATATTAACTTTGAATTAGTCTATCATCTGCTAATGTATATGCACAGTTCCACTTAATATTTTTAAGAAATTAGAGCTCCTGCTGTGTCAGTCCCAACCCCAGGGAGCGCTGAGATGGTGATTGAGACTGGTAATGGTGGTGCATGCCTGTAGTCTCAGCACTTGGGAGGCTGAAAAATAGGAAGTTTGACTAACCAAACATGTCTGTGTAGTGAGACACTATAGACCCTGTAGACCCTGTACTAAATACATAAAAAATTAGCACTATGTTTTTATAGATGAAAAATTAATTTGTGAAAACTGATAATCTATTCAATCATTGTCTTTTGGGAGTTGAAAGAATTAAAATGCTGTGGATTTAATTAATGTATTCTTGATCATAATCCTTTAGTTAATGGCATAATAAATTGGTCATCAATAATCTTTCGAGGTAAGGGCCAGTGGTATAGCTCAGCAAACTAAGTACTTACTTAGGGAGTCCCAGGGACTAGGGTTCAATCCCTGGCTCCACATGCCATGCTGTCCCTGCTCTCAGGCACACTGATCCAGTGATTGAGTCAGGGCATAGTGGTGCACACCTGTAATACCAGCACTTGGGAAGCAGGAAACAGGAAGATTACTATGAGTCGCACCTTCATAGAGAGACCCTGGCCCTGGCCCTTCAAGGTCAGTGAAGACTCAGGACTTAAGACAACCTGTAATGTAACGTCCTGTAACTGAGTGGCTCCCCAAATTTTCTGGTCGAGATTATGGGTCCATAGAGGAAAGGGAATGACATTGTGTAGTATGCCTAAGGAAAATTACCTAGAGAGAAACTATTCTCTCAGGCTTTCACAGAAAGTAAACTGGTCAAGCAATGGCTGTGATTCATCCAGATGGCTGACACTGACAAAAATTCTACAAACCGCTGTACATGGTTTCAAGGTACACCTTGAGGTGATTTAACAGACCTTGGAAGATACAAAAGTTATTTATTTTCTTACACAGGTCTTGCTTTAATTTGCCCTTAACCACCCAGCAGAAAAGTATAACTATGAGGCATAAAAAGTAAAGCTAGATTAGTATGCTGATCTCTAAAAGTGCTCAAGTTAACAGCTTCTGACATTGCCAGGTCTGCCAATAACCCACTACAATTATGGAATATTTTACTATGTATACAGCTATTTTCTGTTAGTTCAGCAAAAAGAAATATTTGTACCAATAGTGTTTAGAAAGTCATCATTTCTACACCTTGTACTCTGAACAACTATGAAGAGAATAATATGCATTGTATTAATTATTGCGGCTTTCCTATTAATGTGTTTTGAAACTCTCATAATTATTTCTTATTAAAACTGATGAAAAATGAAAAAAGTAAGGCAAATAATTTTCATAAAAAACACCTTTCTGAGTACTACTTATTTACTAATTTTATTTATTTATTTATTTTTGTCTTTTTGAGACAGGGTCTCACTATGCAGTTGAGGCTGGCCTTGAGCTCACTTTTGTAGCCCAACCTGGTCTCGAACTCACACCAATCCTCCTGCCTCAGCTTCCCGAGTGCTGGGATTACAGGCGTGAGCCACCACGCCCGGCTCATTATTTACTAATTTTAAACATGCTTTGAAGTTTCAGATTAGGATGTTGTGTGTGTGTGTGTATTTAATTTGATCTTCAAAAATAATAGTAGTAATTGCTCACAGAAAATTTTACCTCAGGTTTTTTTTTTTTTTGTTTTTTTTGGGCTTTTTGAGACAGGGTCTCACTATGCAGTTCAGGCTGGCCTTGAGCTCACTTTCGTAGCCCAGGCTGGTCTCGAACTCCCACCGATCCTCCTGCCTCAGCCTCCCGAGTGCTGGGATTACAGGCGTGCGCCACCATGCCCGGCTTACCTCAGTTTTAAAGATGAGAAAATGAAAATGAAAGAGCAGAAACCCTACCAGTAGTGTGATACCACATTACTGATATAATCTAAATGACAATTCTGTATATTTTGCTGTCAAGCATTTGTTATATACCATAGTTTTTCTATTAATAGTATGTTTAGAAAATGAAAGTTTGTACAAAAATAGCATACATACTAGCAAAAAATCCCTTAGCAACAATGTTTTATGGTGTCATATAGAATCTCATCTCAGTGATACTTTAAAACATGTATAGGCATACATTAACAATTTACCGATAAAACTAAAGTTTATATCTAGGGGTATGTATTGAATTAAAACCACATATTTTGAATCAAAATTGATATTTTTTTTTCTATGAAACCGCATTATTCTTTATTTGTAACATGATAGAAAGTGAAACGAACACATGCTTGCTAGAGTTCTCTAATAATGATTTTAATATTTAAGTTCTTCATGTTAGAGACCCAAACTGTGCAGCAGTACAATTAGCAAACCATCTGAGATGGTTTAGATATACTATTTTGTGGATTTCAACATTGTGGAGAAATGATGGAATGTCCATTTGTACAAAGAGGGGTTGTATTCATCTAACTTTTGTACAGAAATTGTAATTTCCTTGGACAGTTACTATGAGAACTTAAAAGCGAAAAATTTCATACTCAGTTTTCTTCCCAGAAGAGAAAATCAAGTCCCATGTTTTCTCATTGGATTTATGAACTTTATGTTTAACATTGTTGAAAGGTAACTAAGTTTTCCAGTTCCAGAGAATTCAGCTCTATAGATGCTAAATAAACAACTTTTTTCCTAAGAGATCTGTAAAAGTATTTTATTAGCTTTTATTTTTAGTGCACTATATTTCTAATATCAGCGTCATCAAAAATGCTTTCTCATGCAGTTATTTTTGAAAATTCAGGCAAAAATAAATAGAAATTAATATATCTTAACTGCTAATATTAGAACAAATATATATGATTCGGATAGCCTTTGGTGAAATTGGACGTTAGCAAGTACACTTTGGTCAGTTAAAAATTGGAAACAAAAGATCTAGTTTTCTTACTTTGATGTTTCTCATTTAATTATATGAGTAAGAAGATATGAAACAAGATTCACTTGTATGTGTAATTCCTGGGGTTAAGCATACCTTCAGGGGTAGACATAAGGGGTAGACAAAGGAACAATATATGCTAATTCTTAACAACAGCACATCTGAAAGATGAAATACAGTGAAAAATTTAAGAGTTTTAAAAAGTCGAAGACGTGGTTTATGAAGATAGGGTGTACTCAATAAATAGGATTGGGGTAGTTATAAAAGTTGTAAGTAAATTAAGAAAAAAAAGATAGGCATGACCTCTTGAACCCTTGAACATAGTTTAGTTTTACTGTTTGTGACTGTGTAATTTTCCATACCATAAGAGATTATCAAGTAGTGGAATTAGCATCATCATTCTCTTAGTTTGTGACTAGATGTTACCAAAATCCTCATGAATACAAAAGGCTTGTTCAGAAGTGGCTGAATCTAGAGTGTGTGATTGATTCATGGTTCAGTTATAGGACTAAGGGTTCTAGGACTAAATTTGGGTGACTATTCCATCAGTTTACTAGTTGGATTGACATTGGTAGACTGGATACGGCATAAGGGACAGAAAAAGACATTTCTCTCTCTTTCTTTTGCTATATTTCATCTCCAAAAATTGATGCCCTTCTGCCATGTGTCACTCTGTCTTGAAGCCAAGTGACTAAGGAAAGAAACCTCTATATATTGTAACCTAAATAAATTTTACAGCCCTAATTTTTGGGTGTTAGGTGTTTTGCCTTGGCAATGAGAAAAATAACTGACACAGTTCCCCTTAAAACTTAAAAAGTGAAACTATTCTTCTGAACAGTGTGGAAAGGCATGAAGTTGTTCAGAATTCTAGTTCACTAGCTTGGTCTAAGGAATCTAGGTTCCCAGCCCATTCTACTGTACCTCCACGGGCTGGAATGGAGGTGCTTGGAACTCTGGGAAACTGGCTTAGCCTGAGAAATCCAGGAACCAGCCCATTTCCTTGAACAAATAGATTAGCACCCAGTGCTAAAAGGCTCAGGACATGGTCAGAGGAATCCAGGTGCCTAGGATACCATGTTAAATGAATAAAGCTCCCGGAACCTGGCACTTGGTATGGCCAGAGGAATACAGGATAAATCCTTTATAATAAGGGGACAGACTTTGCCTAAACTCCTGATTTATGATTTGTTATGTTATGTAAATGTAGACTTTTCTCCTATATTTTAAATTACAAAACCAAAAGTTCTCAAAGTTTTTCCTTTCTAAATTTTGCTTGAAGTTATTATTATTGCTAATTCTACCAATGTAACAAGGATATCATATACTTTAACACTTGTTTGCTTTTGTGTAATCATATTAGGAAGTACTGTGGTAGTAGCCTTACCAAAGCCCTACACATAAAGAAGGAGGACTTTGAAAAATGGAAATAAACATGTCATTCTCAATTAATTGGGAAGGCATGACCGTAGGACAAGCACAAACCAGGAATCTGAGATACATAGAACAAATCAATGAAGAACAGATTGTTCTGACAGTGACCATGATAGTAGTGATATAGGCACTTATTATCAAAGTTTCACAAACATTATAGCATATCAAAAGGAGTTCTTTCTGAAATAGAAAATAACAAGACAAAGAAGGAAAATCTAATATCAGGCCCTAACCCAAACCAGAACAAGTATAGAAGATAGCAGCATAGAAGAAAATAGAAGTTGTACACTGGAAGTTGATAATTGATGAAATTATTGCAACTGAAGTAAAAAAAAAAAAAAAAAAAAAAAAAAAAAAAAAAAAAAAAAAAAAAAAAAAAAAAAAAAAAAAAAAAAAAAAAAAAAAAAAAAAAAAAAAAAAAAAAAAAAAAAAAAAAAAAAAAAAAAAAAAAAA
>PVJA010043820.1:0-16548 GCA_004027025.1 Myocastor coypus | reverse complement strand
ATGAGACACACTTTGAGCCTATGGTTCTGGGGGCAGCTGCAAAGTGTGGGTATGGCAGTGGTGGTCTCAGAACCCACTGGTAATAGCAGCCAGTCTGCAAAGTATGAGAGTAGCACATTGCCACGAGATACTCTCTGGAGAGAAGGGCGTGTCCTCTGTTGACCCATAGTTACCAATAAATAAAATATAGTTCTAAATGCACAGCATTTACTTCAAAGTAACTAAGCTGAGACATAATCTTTTTTGTCATAAAGGATTCCTTTGGGACCAAAATCACCAGCTAGAATGGTCAAGCAAATGTTTCCATGAGCTATGCGGTCAACAGGGACAAAGCAGACCACCAGATTCTGGAATTGCTTGGGGAAGAGGGGTGAGTCCATCCATCCCCTCACCTCCCCCATGCGTAGGACAGCACCTCACAGATAGAGTCACCACGTGAACAAACTTCTGTCAGACATAAATGTGAAAGGCAAAGAAGGAAGACCACAAAGCAGATACCTTAACTGGTGTGAGAGGTTAAAGAAACTAAGAGCTGACCACACTTAAAACATTTTTTAAGCAAAGTATTATGAAGTCACACTAGACTTATTCTAAATCTCCAAGGAGCTTATAAACAAAGAAAATTCACTTAAGTTGCAAAAAGGGGAGCTTCAGTTACACATACAGAGAGCGCCTCAGCAGGGATTGCACAGCCAGCTCCTAAGAGGGCTTCCAAACTGTTTCTCCCTTCAGATGTCTAAGAAGACAACTCTTATTTTCTTAGTCAGATGCAGTATAGACCTATCTGTGGCAAGAAGTGCAAGCAGGAACCACTTATGCTCCTTTCCTGCTCTCTGATTTTATTCAATTTTCTATTGCTTATCTTCTAAATGTGCTTGTAATAACTTGCCCTCTTGCTAGCACCTTCTTGTAAATGTGATGCCTATCTGCGTTTAGCCTAGCTAAGTAAACTGAATTCAATAAAAACCATCCCAGGTTATCCTCCAGGAGAGTTATTACTCCACTAACACGCTACTGGTGCTACTGTTACCTCATGCTTTAACTTCTCCTCTAGGCTGGAGTTATGCTACGTTATTGTATATCTAAGATAAGAGGCTGTCTGGAGTCTGTTCAGTGTTATCGCATAACACAGAGTGACTTTTTTATTGAAGGTGCTCATGAGTACCTCTGCACTGATACAGGTTTTATGGAAAATTATTTAAAGACTCCGTGTACATGTGTGCATTTTCGTACATATACATGCATGAGCACACATATATGCATATGTATTAGAGAATATCCACATAAACATATATGCATAAATAAATATATGAATGCAAATGAATAGACAGACAGACAGACAAGTGGTGAACTAAAAATGAAGTCGTGATGCTATTTCCCATAGATGGCTAACAGTCTGCAATATTCCGCCCAACTGGAACGTCCTGTGCTATACTGATCTGGTTTAAAACTTAAAGATAAAACAGCACATCATGCTGAGCAGCCCAGCTGCTGATCGATTTCTGTCACTTGGCACCCTTGGTAATGCAGCAATTCCTAACCACAAGGCCTCCAGACCCTCAGACCTTCACAGAGTTAAAAATGAGGAATTTGAACAAAGCGTCAATGTTTCCAAAAGCTTAAGGGAATTTGACATTTGCTACCAAAGTCCAGATGGACGAACAGTCAGCTGTCTTTGGATTTCAATTTTACCAAGTCCTTGAAAAACTCTGGCTATCTCATGTATGTCTGAAGTTTCCTATTTTGCAACATGGAATCAAAAATGAAAAATATTTAAGTGACTGGTGAAAAAAAGGGGGATATCTTGATCATGAATGCAGCATACAGGAAAAACAAATGTCTACTTAGGAATTGGGGCATAAGCCCAGAACCCGTCACTTATTAAGGGAAAACATAAACAGACAACTCAGGAAACAAAGAAAAACTCGAACAGAAATAAGAGTACGCACCATGCCTATTCCCCTCTGTCTGGTGATTCACAGTCTTCATTCAGAATGAACTTGAAAAATACTAAAACTATTTCTTTACCTCATAGGCCCAGGTTCCTGAGGTAGCCACAAAAATATTCTGCATCTCTTTAGGCTGCTTATCCTTTTACATGCATTCAGATAACAATTTTCAGGAAAATAGTGCAATAAGTCAATGAAGAATTAATGTTAGTACTTCCATGTTTCCAACCAAGGGCAAAACCAGGAAAATTTCTATAGCGTTTTACTGTGAAGTCCACGAATTGTCACATACTCTATCAGGTCTGCATACTGAGGAACAGCAAAAGAATAGGAAAAGTTTAGAAAATGGAGTAGGAAAAGGTGACATCTAAATAAAGGAAAATTGTCACAGGATGCCAGCTTCAAGCTGGAGATCTGGTCAGATATCCTCTTAGAAGCTGGCTTCTAAGCTGTGGCTAAGGTAAAGGAGCATGAAGATGACACAGAGGTGGAAGACCGTAAAGTCCCCGGGTTTTATTCCTGAAAAATGAAAAACTTTAATAATCTCCTCTGAGTGAGGGATGAATCAGCAGCAAAACCAAGGGGCAAGTATTAAGAGCAGTGGCATGAAGGTAGCACCACAAAGGTTCTAAGGCTAAAGATGTATTGGTAAGTATGTGTGGCAATATAACGAAAATAACTGTTCAGAATTGTCTAGTATCCTTAATAAAGGACAAGAGAAAAAACAATTACTGCCATAAACCATGATCAGAAAGTAACAGAGAGGGAAGAGCCGAACAGAAAAGGAAGTAATGGTTGAATAGGTGACAACCACACGAGAAGAAAGAGGAGAGGCAATAATATCAACGTGTATTTTTTTTCAAAAGAACCAACAAAATTAAACCCATCCTTGGGGAAAATAAAAGCTAGAAATCAAAACTGTAATGTGACTTTATAGAAGTTCACCAGAACAAAGAGCAAATGACAGAGAAGACAATTATTTGAGATAAAATAATATAGCACAGTAAGCAGAGAACCAAACTACATTCAATTTGCATTTCCAAAGAAGGAATAAGAACAAATGGAATACAAGCCCAGTGTATATCTTTCACACTAGATCATAAAGCCCATAACGGTTGTGTCTGGAGTTTAAGAAAGGCTAAGTGAAGAGCTTGGCAAAAACTCTCCCCAGAAAGCAATTAAAAAAAAAAAGCTGAGCAAAACTAAAAACACAAAAGAACTCCATGAGACTTTGGAAACTGTCCAGGGGCCATACAACAACTAAAGAAGAGTTTACACAAGAAAAACTAGGGAACCCAAGTTAGAACCTAAAGCTTCTCTCATTCTTCTCCCCTCCATGCCCAAGACATTGATGACATTAGCTGGTTATGAGGCAAACATCCAGAGAAGGTCCCCGGGGCAGTAACAGATATGGAGATCAACCAGAAATTAACAGAGAAATTCTAGAGAGAGGATAGCTATTGCAAACTTGGATAAGCTTTCTTATGTTTTTGTTGACCTACAATACACATCTCGTTAATATGGCAACAAAACTGACAAAACTTTAACTACAGTGAAGGAAAAAACAACACAAACTGCAAAACATGAATCACTGAAGAAAAGGAAACATCACTAGCAACTTTAAAAGAATTATAATACTATGAGCGATTTTATGATGACAAATCAGATAATTTAGGTAGAGAAACTACTAAAAAGATAAATTGGCTGAAGCTCTTTGGTAGGGTTGCATATGTATTCCCCAAAGGCCCATATACTGAAAGCATGTCCACCAGCCTGTGACACTCTTGAGAAGAGGTAGAACTTGTGGGAACCAGGATCTAGTGAGAGGATATTTGGTCTTGGGAACATGGCCTTGAAGGGATGGCAGTTCCCTGGCCCATCCCATCTGTCTCCTTTGCTTCCCAGCACTTATGAAGTAAGAAAGTTCTCTATCACATGTTCTCACCATGATGCTGTGCCTCACCACAGGCCCCATGGCCACAGGCCAACTGATGAAGGGTAGGAACCTCCCAAACTGTGAGCCAGGACGAACCTTCTCTCTCTTCTAATTGCTTATCTCAGGATTTTATCAGAATGACAGCTGACTTAACATCGTGCCTTGAGAAAAAATAGAAAACTTGATTCAATTTAGAGAAAACAAAATGGTAACTAAAACTTTTACACACAAAAAAAGCCAAGTCCAAGATATTATCACTGGCAAATTCTATCAAGCATTTAAGAAAGAACTAATAACGATATTTCATAAGGTTTACCAGAATATATACAAAAAAATTTTCCTGACCTATTCTTAGAGGCTAGTATTACCCAAGATTACTTAAATATATAACAGTGAAAGATTCCATTTTCCACTTATGATAATGGTTGCAGTTTAAAAAGGAGAAAATAACAAGTGTTGGCACACACTACCAGTGAAAATGTAACATGATACAGCCACTGTGGAAAACAATTTGGCAATTTCTGACACAAAAATTGACATATGACCCAGTAATTTCACACCCAGGTATTTACCTAAGAGATTAAAAAAGTAAATCCACACAAAGGCTTGTATCCAAATGTTTATAGGAGCATAATTCATAATAGTCAAAAATGGTAATAATTCAAATGCTCATCAAGCAACGAACAAATAAATAAAGGTGGTATATCAAAAATTATTTGGCTATAAAAACAGGGTGAAATCCTGACACATGTTAAACATGGAATAAACATGTCAAATGCAATAGGACACAGATTATTTGATAATATAAAATATTGAGAAAAGGAAAATTAATAGAGGAAAAATTAAAAATACAAATGAGATACCCATGAGCTGCTGAATGCAAATAGGTACAAGGGATATTTTGAAGGTGATGCAAATGTCCCATCATTGGATTATGGCAAGGGTCGCAGAGCCCTGAAAATTTTCTGAATGTCACTGGATTTGGGGAAACTCATCATTGGTGAAAGTTATAGACATATAGACTCAAGATGCTAAAAAAAACTACAAATAAAATAAAGAAGTCCCTATCCATATATGTCCTAACTAAAAACTTTTAAAACAAAGTAAAAGAAAACATCTTAAAAGCATTCAAAGATAATCTATGTCTTACCTATGGGCAAAGCATTTCCATGACACTAGATTTCCATGACACTAGATTTCCATGACCTATATCATAGAAGCCAAAAGGACATGAAGCAAAAAATAAAGGAAGTCTCAGATGAAAACAAAAGTAACACAGAAATAATTTTTAAACAGAGACAAACTAATGGAGTTCATTAATAGCAGACCTAATCTTCTGACAAATGTTCTCCAATCATGAAGGAGATAATAAAATACTATTTTCCAGTCAGGAAGGAGATGACAAAAGAGGAAAACTCACAGCATCATACCGGAAGAAAGAACACTGAGAAGAGCAGAAATACAGACACATGCCAGAGATGGCCCTTCTCATGAGTTTTAGAAATCTTACCCGAGTTTGAAAATACACATTATGATACCATGACATGGCACTATTCCTTTTTATATTATTTTATTTTCATTAAATTTAAGTTTTTATTAATTCATTTTGAAAAGTAAAAGACAAAAGCAAGAACAAAAATCAGAAACAATGATAGAAGCAGGGTAACATGTAACAATACATATGTTACAGATTTTCAAAACAAGAATGGCTGATCAACATCACGGATATTGTCCATGTCCACAATATACTAGAACTTTGTGTGATACCCTAGCCCCAAAGTGTTAGAAGTTCTGCTCATTTATTTGCCATTCCAGTATTTATGTTTTATTCTTAATAATTCTTTACTACCATGGAAACTTTTTCTTAGTTGATATCTTTGTATATATTCACCTATACAAATACTATGCAGGTACTCTGAATTGATTGTAGATTCGTACATATGATATACAACATTCTGGACTCTAAGTTGGAATCATGATTTAATTTGAATTTTGGAGTATTGTTTTGAAATATTTAATTTAATTTTAATTAATTAATATTTAATTAATTTTACAAGTATTATTTAATTATATTTTTGTTTTATGATTCATATTGTATCTCTGACTTACAATCTACTTATAAGACATGGTATGACATTTTCTCCTAGTGTTAGAAACTTTAAAAAGAAAAAAAAATACATATATATGTATATACAAGGATGCATATATATATAGGATAGATATATAGCTACTTTGTCTTAGTTCATTGAGAATAAAAGTTTGTAGTAATATTGTTTAAACAAGATACCAGGTCTGCATCTTGTCCTTTGAGTAACTACTAGAAAGACAACAATATGCATGGAATTAATTATTGTAACAATTCTACTAACTTGTTTTGAAACTGTTTCATTGCTATTTTATTTTTTTTCTCATTAAAATGAATAAAAAATAATTTTAAAAAAATGAGTTGAGGGAGCCGAGGAGAGCGCTAGGCCTCCTAAAGTCCAGGGAGGAGTTGGGAAAATCCAATATGGGAAACAGAAGGGATAGCTGGGCATGGGCGTGCACGTCTGTGACCCCAGCTCTTAGGAGGCTAAGGCTGGAGGATTGGTGTGAGTTCGAGACCAGCCTGGGCTACAAAAGTGAGCTCAAGGCCAGCCTGAACTGCATAGTGAGAAACTGTGTCAAAAAGATGAGAGAGAGACAGACAGAGAGAGAGACAGAGACAGAGAGAGAGAAGGGCTAGAGTGAGTTAGCTGGTTGTGTCCTCGCAGCACGATCCCACCACAACAGTGATCCCCTCAGCAAAAGCCTTGAAGGTCTACTCTTAAGTCTTCCCATAGGAGAAGGTTAGAGTGTAGAGAAAAAGTTCCTTGATTTCATTTTAGGCCAAGAACCTACAGTTCCCATATTCCTTA
Organism: Myocastor coypus; assembly: GCA_004027025.1. Taxonomy (NCBI): domain Eukaryota; kingdom Metazoa; phylum Chordata; class Mammalia; order Rodentia; family Myocastoridae; genus Myocastor; species Myocastor coypus. The sequence goes on along the minus strand of PVJA010043820.1, from coordinate 9,766 downwards.
TCCTTATGAGGTCCTTTAGAAAACCTAAAAAGAAATAAAGAAAAAAAAAGAATAGTGGACCAAAATGGTTGATATATTATCTATTTTATGTCAAATCTGTTGCTCAGATTAGCAGATATAGTTATAGAAGATTGCACATATGCTTGCATATTTCTGCTTGTTCTCCAGGATTTTTGTTCTTGTCTATCTTGCAGTATTTCCAAACAAAGAAGGTAAAGGGATAAAAATGAAAATGCAATTTCCATAGTTTACCCCAAACAGTTCAATGACATCTGTAGCTTTTAAGAAAAAGAAACAAAGAAATATATTGAAAAACAATATAAGTGAATCAAAATGAAATCCTAGAGAAACATCCACGAAACGAGCAGAAAAAAAAGAGAAACAGAGAAATAAGACAAAGAAGCAAACAGCAAATGGGTAACAAATGGCAGGCTTAGCCCTAACATGTCAATGTTTACTTTAAATGTAAGTAATAAATATAAATCAATTAAAAGGTAAAGATTGCATATAATTAAGAATCCAGCTTTAGGACCAACAATTGCACTCTTAGATCTATCCCACAGAAATGAAAAATGTTTATAGGAGCTTTATTTATAACAGCCCCAAATTGAAAATGTACATGCTCTGATCTTTGGTGGGTAAGTGGTTCAACCCTGGGGTACGCCCATGCGGTGGAGGACCACTTGGGAAACAAAGAATGAATCAGTGGTATACACAACTTGGAATATACTGAGTTGAAAAAGCCAGTCCCAAGGTCTATATGCTATATAATTCCACTTATATATACTCTCAAAGTGATCAGATATGAAAATGAGAAAATAGGTAACTTTTATGATAACCAGAAACTAAAATACTGAGTGCTTGATAGTATTAATGTTATTTTTAATAGTGATAATGTCTTAATAGTTTCTTTTAAAATTTTGACACTTGAGGGATGCATTTTTTGTTTGTTTGTTTTTTGCCTTTTTGAGACAGGGTCTCTATGCAGTTCAGGCTGGCCTTGAGCTCACTTTTGTAGCCCAGGCTGGTCTCAAACTTGCACTGATCCTCCTGCCTCAGCCTCCCAAGTGCTGGGATTATAAGCATGTGCCACCACACCCAGCCCCTTGAGGGATACATATTGAAACACTTAGGAATGAAATATGATCTACGCATTGGATTTGTAATAATATTGGGAGTAGACAGGAATGTGGAACAGGCAGAAGGAGCCATGCTTTGCTTTTGCTTATGTCCCTTGGAGCGAGTGCAGCATCATGGCCGGATCCAACTACAGAGGAGGCTAGAACGTCCAGTATGCTTGGATTCCCAGGGTGGAAGAGACAACTTGGGCTGTACCACAGCCACCCCTTTCAGCACTGTCAGTCAACCTCTTCATGTGGTAAGATATATCTGTGCCCACCCAAATCCTGGCATTGGATTTGAAAATCACAAGGTGTGTTCCTTGTTCAATTTAGCAGGATAAAAAAGAACAAGACATGTTTTTGTTGCTATTTCCCATCAGAGTTTAGAGGTCAAAAGAAACTTATATCTGAAAGATAAAAAAAATTGGAAAAGAATAGACAAAATTACCTTAGTTTTAAAAGTTATGATTAGTTACCTAAAGAAAGAGGGAAGAATAAACCAAAAGGAGATTTCAAAGAATGACTCACAAGGTGGCAATGAAGTCCAATATTTTTGTAAAATCAAAATGCACTAATAAATGTACATTGGGAAAAATAGTAAGATATATATTAACATAAAAATTAATATAAAGGGGGTTGGACAGCCAGCATTGGAAGTGCCCACAACTGGGATAGGAGAATGGAAAAATGAGCAAAATAATAATAATAATAGTAATAATAATAATAATAATAATAATAATAAATATTATTTTTGTATACTATTTCGATAATGACATAGTATTAAGCGGAACTAGTCCATCCCTGCCTCCTAACTGCTTTTTCTTCTATATTATCCTGGCTATTTCTAATATAATTTTTATTTATGTTCTCATTGATGAGAATTAAAATCAGGGCATCACATAAGCTAAGCACACACTCTACCACTGAGCTACAACCCCCAGTCTAATATAAATTTTAGAGTCCATTTTTCTATATTCCATCTCTTTATTCATGTCCTCCCAAATCTCAAATGTCAGCATTTTGAAATTGAGATTTCATTAAGTTTGTGTACTATATATACAAACTTAATGAAAATAGAATTGCTCTATCAAAGTATATATACTTTTACAAATTAATTTTTATTATTTATTTATTTATTTTTAAGTATTTGGTTGTTGCAGGGTCTCACTATGCAGCTTGGACTCATGGTGATCCTCCTGTTTTCAGCCTCCCCAGCACTGAGATTATAGGTATGTGTCACTATGCCTGGACTCTGGCCAGCTCAGCCCATGCTGGGAGGGAGGCTGGCATGGCATGTGGTCTTTATAGTTTTACATTGTTTAATCCAAAAACATAGTGTGCCTTTTCTTTTGCCCAGATCTTTGTTTTCCGCCTCAATACTGTTTAGAAAATGCTATTTTATGTACATAACTAATTTTCTCATAAAAATTATTTTCAAATATTTTATTATATGCTATTTATTTCTTCAAATATGCCTTCCAGTGATTCTTGTGCATATATATATATATGTATATATATGCATACATATATATACATATATATATATATGGACTAATGGTTGTTCATTAATTTTTTATTTTCAAGAGAAAATCAGTAAAAATGATGCAGAATTTCAAAATTTCTCATCAAGACTGATCACATCTGTAAAATTCCTTTCACCCTGGAAGGCAGCACATCTGTAGTTGCCAGAGTTTTGGCGGTGCAGCATTACTCTGCCCACTCTAGCATGAATCTACTTCATGTATGGGCAGGGCAGTGACACAGAACAGAACATATAATAAAAGTATTTTACAAGCTTCAACAGTAGACTATAATAAATATGTATTAATTTATTATAAATGTCATTTCCTACTAGGGAGAAAAGATTGCTTATTTAACAAAAATTGAGAAAAATCAGACTACAATTGCAAATACATTAGACTAGATATCAAACTCATATATTTATAAAATATAGCAATTCCAGATGGATCAAAGGTTGAAATGTGGCTGAGCATCAAATGTGATGATAAGAAGGTGCAAAACAACAACCATATTTAATTTCCTGCTCTTGTTTTGAAATCCTGTACCACTTTTATTATCTTATGGTGCTTTTATTTTGTTTGGTCTTCTTATTTGAGTTTTTTCTCTTTAAAATTAAAAAAAGGCTTACATATTTTAAAAAACTATAACAATTTGTTATGAACTACAGAGGGATGGTTTATAATCTTTCAATAAAGAACTATAAAGAAAAGCTATTAATCAATTAAACTACGTAAAATTTTAATATGTGCAAGTACAGTAGTAAAACCAAGACACAAACCATGAACTACATTTCCTGAATTTTCAGTTTCTTTCATTATATATGGTTAGTAGCATTCATATATAAAGAGCTCTTGCAAATCAAGCCAAAAGAACCCAATAGAAAAATGGACAGAAGTAAAGTGTAAATTACTTACAGAAAAGAGATTGAAATGGTTCTTAAACACATGCAAATGTGTTCAACATCACAAGCAGAGTATTGAAAAGTCATCCTGAAGTACCATTTTTTATATATCAGAGAAGACAATGATAAAAAATATCTGATAACAAACTATGCTAATCAGGGTACGAGCATGCAATACTGATGTAGATATTAATTTTTATATATTTTTAAATATACATGATTAAATAGAATTACAAAGGAATATTAATGTGTTATTCCCACTAACAGTAATAAGCAGTGCCAATTAACTTTGTAAAGGTTGGGCTGGCAAGATAACTCAGTGGGCTAAAGTGCCTGCTTAGGCGAGGGCAGGGACAGTGGCTTAATCCCAGGCACAACATGCCATGCCATCCCCACCCCCAGGGTGGGCTGAGCTGGCCAGAGTCCAAGCATAGTGGCACATACCTATAATCCCGGTGCTGGGGAAGCTGAAAGCAGGAGGATCACCGTGAGTCCAAGCTGCATAGTGAGACCCCGCAACAACCAAAAACTTAAAAATGAATAAATAAATAAATAATAAATAATTAATTTGTAAAAGTATATATACTTTGATACAGCAATTCTACTTTCATAATTTATGCTTCAAAATATACATGATTAAATAGAATTATACAAGGATATTCATTTTATGATTGTAAAAGATTAAAAACAGAGAAAATGTTGACTAATAATTTTCCATAGTGTGATAAATGTATTATTTTGACATTTAACATAGAGTGTTAAATTTTGACATTTAACATAGCGTGTTAAATTTTGACATTTAACATAGCGTGTTAAATAGCGTGTATACCATGCTAACATTTGTGTTGAGTTACCCATTGGTTTTCAAGGCCAGATATAAACAATAATTAAGTTGTATATTTCTCTCTTTGGACTTGAATCATCAGAAGTTGGTTATAAATAAATTTCTGACGTTAAACGTTTTTAGTAGAGAGAGATCCAACCTGGTGAGTGAAGAGACCTGAACTAAGAACTGCTAGTCGGGACTACAGAGGAGCAAAGCAATCTGTGACAAGACCTACTTTGGATTTGTGACAATATTAGGCTACTTTGAGCAGTGCTTCAGGAAGACTTTAAAAATGGCATCCAAACAGAAAATAACGAGTGGCCAGAGATTTAGGCGTGTTTCAAAGAAGCCATGTTCTGGGAAATGCCAGAAAAGGATCAAAAAGTCAAAACGGACAAGAGATTTTGAGCCATGTTTCCTAACAAAAAATTCCCAGTGCACTCTGCTGTTAAGTGGGCATGGCCTACCAACTGCAGCACTACTGAGGACTTGAAGCACTTCTACGACCTCTCAGGTGCTGATCTCTGATGAAGTAGCAAAGCACTGAATCAATAGGATATAAAGAAGAAAATCTATCAGACAAGAAAAAATAGATTACACAAATGTGATTAAGGGGTAAAAAAAAAAAAAAAAAGAAATAAGAAAATTAATCCAAAGGATCCTGGAAGTATAAGTGATGCAGATAATTTTAAACTAATTGAGGAAATGAAAAAACTTGTATAAATCTGAGAAGACAGATTCATAAATAAGTCCTAAGAAGGTCAGCAAAGAACTTACACAAAAAAGTGCAAAAGAGAAAAAAGCATTACTGAATACAGGAGAGACTCTTTTCCCAAGGGAAAACCAAAGACACAGCCAAGCATCTCCAAGATTGTGAAATCTCCTAAGATCAATTGCTGCAAGGCAAAAGGAGAAAAGCATTCAGTTCCATTCACAATAGCAAGAGATGGTGATGGAAATATGTGACGAAGATGTTCTGGAGGAAGGTTCCGACAGTGCTGGTGACACAGGAAGTGATGACGAGTCTGAAGATGTGATCACAGGTAATGATGGTAGCGAAGATGGAGAAGACAGTGAGGAGGAGGATGAAAGTGATGGTGACCCTGCTCTTGCAAGGGGTAAAGGAAATACAGAAACTGGTTCTGAAGAGGAAGACAACTTGGAAGATATTTTTCCAGAAGAACCTAGTTTTGAACATGCTTGGAGAGAATTAGACAAAGACGCTCCTTGAGCTGATGAGATTGCACGATGACTGACAGTTTGCAACATGAGCTGGGATAGATTAAACGCGAAAGATTTACTGACTTTGTTCAATGCATTTAAGCCAAAAGGAGGTGTTATACTTTCTGTAAAGATATATTCTTTGGAGTTTGGGAAGGAGAGGATGAAGGAAGAGCAAGTTCAAGGACCAGCAGAGTTATTAAGTATTCCCAGAGATGCTCCTGAGCAGGACTGGATGTCTAGAGAAATTCTGAGAGACCATCAGTTCAAACGGCTGAAGTACTATTATGCAGGAGTGGACTTCAATTCTCCTGAAACAGTGAGCAAACTGTGTGAGGACTGTGCTGGCCTGGAATTCGAAAGTGGCTGCTCTTTTATAGATCTAAGGTTTATATCAGATGATATTACTTTTGATGATGAGCCTAAGGATGGAGCCTCAGAAGTGGATTTAACAGCATATAAACCAAAATATTTCACGTCGGCTGCAATGGGAGCATCAGCGGTGGAGATCACTCTGGATGAGACTGAGCATGAGAGAATTACAACACTCAACAGAAACTTAATGAGGAAGAACTTTGGACATGAACTTTCAAGCCCACTTAGCTTCCTCTACTGAGGATGAAGAGGTGACAGCACAGGGCCTCCAAGGTAGTGATGTGGTCAGAGCAGATGATGGGAAGGCAAGAAGGCAGAAGGATGATGAAGAACAGACTGCTAAATCCAGGCAGCCCCTGCAGGTTATTCAAGAGAGAGGAAAGAAATGATATGGAAGTGGAAGTTCAGTGGTTCCAGGTCTTAAAGAAAGTGCAGAAAAGATGCTAAAGGACAAGTTGGAAGGAAAAGATAAACTGATCCCTTGGGAGCAATTTTGAGAGGAGAACGAGAAAGAGAGAGAGAAAAAAAAAAAGACTGAAAAAGAAGTCTTGCAGAAGAGGCCCAGGAAGATGACCTTCCCCCTGATGTTGATTTGAGTGACCCATACATGGCTGAAGAAGTTCAAAGAAATAGGCTTAAGGAAAAAAAAAAAAAAATCAGTGACACCTGTAAGAGAAGCTACAACCTCAGCGGGAGAAACTGAAATAGAGAGGCAAAAGGCTGAAAGGGCTCTGCTCATGATGGATGAGGAGGACAGCAAGAAACACTTCAGTTCACACAACTGTGGAGCGCCAGAAGCTGAGCAAAAAGAAGAAATGGCTCATGGGAAAGAAGGAATTGCTAGAGGATGACCTTGAGGCAAACGCTAGCGGTCGGTGGCAATGTCAGGCAGTGTATACTCCCACTTGCTCAATTTGGGTTCCTGAGGTCCTAATTGCAAGAAAACAAAAGCTTTGGAAAATATCCTTGAGGAGAAATCCCAGCAAAGAGAACAAAACGAACAAGAAATGACTTCCGGCAGTAAAGAAAAAGGGAAGTGAGACTGAAAAGGCATCAGAAAAGAAGTCTGTTGACCCCACCTTGTTGAAGATGAATAAATCCATAAAAAACAACACAGAACCATTTCAAACAAGGAAAAAAAAAATAGAGTCAAATGACCAGAGAGTTCTTTTAGGATGGAGAATGTGTTCTAAAGCATATAAAGTTAAATAAATAAATAAATAAATAAATAAATAAATAAATAAATAAAAAATAAAATGCTGGAAATAAAATCAACTTTTCACATAGAAAAAAAAAATCTTTTTCTGACTATAGTAACATTTGTTTCCAAGTACCTAATTGTGGATTCTTACTTAAATTACCTGAATTACAAGATTTATAAAATATGGAGAAAAAGTTTTTGGTATAAATCATCTTTTTGGCATGATGATAGAATACCAAGTATAAGGCAGAGGACTTTTGTGTGGGCAGCTTTCCTCTTTTTTCCACCTTTCCCTAGCAAAATATTCTGGGAAATGAGACAATTTTTTTCTCCTGAATTAAGTATGCTTCACTGTGACATCATTCTTTCTTCCTTTGCAGACAGCCTGAACTTAACCCACAATCCAAACATTCTTTTCACCAAAAACTGTTATTTTAACCACACAATGAAAGCCTGAAATCTAAAGATCAAGTTTTGTAATTTCCATAAACAGCTCTGTGAAATCATCTGGCAGAGTACCTGAGAGTAGGTACAGGGTGTCATCCTACCTGCTTTAATTTTCAGAGATACACGAAGTACAAATAATTAAAAACTACACTTCATGCAGTTTATGGCCACGTTGGTTTTCAAAATCTATTTTGCAAAATGATTGCTGACTTCTTGGTGTCTTTTGTCTTCCTTTAGTTATTGAACACACTATATTAAAATATGATTCAGTAATATATCTCTATTCTGTCTTTTACCTTTGATCATTAAAATCAAAGTCCTCAAATAAAGGTAAGCAATGACATTTTCCCCTCAAATGTGGGCTTTACACCAGGGCAACCCATAAATTTTACCACTTGCTTTGTTTTCCCTGTCATCCATGGTAAGCACTAGTCTTAGGGGCCACATAACCCATGATGGCTTCCTCCTCCTCCCCCTCCTCCTCCTCCTCCTCCTCTTCCTCCTCCTCCTCTAGGAATGGCCCAATGCATAGATCATGTGTATTAACAAGATTCTGCTTTTCTAGGAATAGGCAAAGATTGATGGGGAACGTAGCATAGACTACTTAGTCCTTACTTAACGCTTCTATTTGGGAAGGCAAGGAGGCAGCGCTCTTGTAGACTGGCAACGCAGGATGGCAGGCCTAGGAGCTGTCAGCTGCCTTCACTGTTCCTGTAGTATGGAGAATATGCACTTGGAGCAGGCAAGAATTAAGCAACAGCACAGCTGAGCAGAAACAAGATGCATGGGACAGAGAGGTGTAGGGGCTTTGACGTCTTGGTTCTAGTGATTGCACTGCTAGCTGCCCCTCTGAATTTCCCTCTGTTATGCAGATTCTCCCAGTAACACTTCACTAGATTGCACGCTTTGCCTAAGCTACCTGATGGAGTTGGGTTCCTCTAAGCCCCAACCAAAACAGCTCTGACTCATGCACATGGGCTTAAATTCGGGCTTCTCTACCTGCTCAGAGATAACCACCACCCAAGCACCCGTGTCCTCAGTTCAATCCCTTAGTGCTACCACTTAGAAGCTGTAGGTGCTCATTTGATGCTTTAGACTCAATGTGTTTAACTACCTGATGCAAGTAATGGTGGAATCTCTCTCAAAAGATTCTTATGAAGTTTTAGGGAAGAGATATATGAAAAAATTGCTTACAACAGGGCCTGAAAACTAATAAATACCAAAAGATAAGGATTCTTATAATCATGCCTCATCATATTCACATGCATATTCATATGAAAAATATATGATCCAGTAATAAATTTAGGATAATGAAAACAAAGTTTGCATGTTTGTTATATGCTACAGTGTTAATATAATTATCTTATTTAATGCCCAAAAATCTATGAGTAGATTATTATCCTCACATTATTAATTATAAAATTACATAACTTACCCAATGTTAGATGGATAGAAATTAACAGGATCTGTAGAGCTATGTCTTTTGAAATTTATGTTGTTTTCTTTTTTCCTTTCTTTCATTTTTTATTTTTTTTTTCTTCTTTTGGTTTATGTGTACAAGAGTGCATAACATGGGTAAAGAAAAACATATGAAACTTCAACGTATTAGTTAAGTGAATTTTTCTTTAAATGAATCTTCATACAATACAGACCATGTTGCCATCATTGAGGCCAAACCGAACATTGTCAGCACCCCAGATGCTCCCCGAGAGCTTTCTCTTAGTTTCTCTCTCATCGTCTTCCCCAAGACCAGCCAGTCTTGCAGAGACTTACACTGTTAAGTTAGCTACGGTGAAACTACATCTTCTGCTGGGTGTGCTGATACAAGCTTGTAATCCTAGTATGTGGGAAGTTAAGGCAGGAGGATCACAATGAGATTGAGGCCACCCTGGGCTACATAGTGACTTCAAGGCTAGCCTAAACTACATGGCAAGAGTCTCTGTCTCTCTAAGAAGCAAACCAAACAAAACAAACTGCTACTTTCCCACATTCTCCTGTATGGTTCCAGTTAGTGTTGCTCACAAGAGAAATATGCTCAAGTTTGGAACACAGGAATAAAACCTTGGCCGTTGAGTAACAAGAGTCACCATAAGCCACCAAGCATAACTATAGCCCGTGTACAGGAAGACTCATTCGTATGTCCTCTTTTTTTT
>PVJA010043819.1:0-16441 GCA_004027025.1 Myocastor coypus | reverse complement strand
AAAAAAAACATAAATAAACCATGGCTGAGGGAGAAGGGAAAGTGTGACAACAAAACCAGAAGCAGGAGTGAATGAACTAGGAAACAAAGCATGCCTGTGGGCAGTTAGGGTACCCTTGAGACCACATAGCATGAATGGGGGGTTCCTTCACTGCTGTTTGTCAAGCAGGGGCTGGTGCCACTGTCAGGCCTGCAGAGTAAGCAGAATATCAATTAGCCAGGGTTCTGAGTTCTGTCAGCCAAGTACAAGGAAGTGATGGGAAGGCCCTGATTACTCAAATCAACCATGGAAGTAGACCAATAGGGGAATGAGAATATGAGAGAGGTGAGAGGCAAAAATGGGAAGCAAAATATTTAAAAGAGTGGTGACAAGGCTGAGGCAGGAGGACTGATAGGAGTTAGAGCTACAGAGTTCAAGGCCAGCTTGGGCTATATAGCAACTGTCTCAAATAAATGAATAAATAAATAAATAAATAAATGAGGGGACAAAGTATCCAACTATTGGTAGTAAGAGGATCCTAGGTGGGGGCTGGGGAGATAGCCCTGTGGCACAAGTGCCTGCCTGGCAAGTGCAAAGTCGTGAGTCCAAACCCCAGTCCCACCATAAAAAAAAAGAAAAAAAAGAAGGATCCTAACTGGGTAACTAGGGGCCTGGCAGAATGGCTCAGTGGTATAACTGGGTAACTAAGTATGGTGACACACATCTGTAATTCAAACTACTCAAGACATAGAGGCAAGAGGCTCTCAAATTTGAGACCCTCTTGCTGCAAGACCCTGCTTCGAAATACTTTTAGAAAAGAAGATCAGAGATGTAGCTCAGTGGTACAGTACTTGCCTTACATGCATTTGTGAGATCCCAGATTCAATTCCTAGTCCAAAACCAAACCAAAATAAAAAAGATCCAAGGCATAACTATGGTAGTGATGGCTAGATTATAGTAGCACAAGTAGCAATATTCCTAGAAGAGCAATGAAGGAACTTAGAATCTTCCTAGAGGGAAAATTTCCAGGTTCAAGAATCAAAAGGTCTTAGACTGGGCGTGGTGGCACGTGCCTGTAATCCTAGCTCTTGGGAGGCTGTAAACAGGCAGATCACTATAAGGCCCATCTGGTAGTGAGACCCTGAACACCCTGTAGATCCTTCCCTAAAACACAAAGAAAAAAAAAAAAGGATCAGAAGGCTTTGTTTTAGGGGTCAGTGAGATAGCTCACTGGTCTAAAGCATCTGCTTGGGCAACTGCAGGGGCCGCGTATTGATCCCAGGCATCACAATGCTGCGCCAGCTACACCCCCAGGCAGGCTGAACTGGCCATAATATAAATAAATAGAGTTGTTGTTGTTTTTAAAGAAGGCCTTGTTTTAACCCTTGCTCATCACTAGCTGGTGAAATTTTGAGTAAGCATGGTCAGGGTAGAATACTTAGCATATTCAAGGCTGGGTTTGGTTCCCACCACACACACACACCTTAGCTGTTTCACAACTGTTATTATAGAACACAAACATGCCCAAATGCTACATGGAAAAAAGGGGGAGGGGACTGCGGAGATAGCTCCGTGGCACAAGTGCCTGCCTGGCAAGTGTAAGGTCGTGAGTTTGAACCCTGGTCCTGCAAAATGCTACATGGAAAACCTAAATGGTTGCCCATGTAAGGTGAGTGGCACAGGAGTGAAGAGAAAAAAGGGAATACAAGCACCTCACACATTCCCCTTATGGCTTCCCACCAGCTCAAGAGTAACTAAGGTAACTCTAACCTAAGCTCAAAACAAAGAGACAAAATGAAAAAGGAAGAAGAGACATTTTTAGGAACAAAATTGAGACTATTTGCAACCAATTGGATATGGATGCTGCAGAATAGAGGGGAACTGAAACCTCGGTAGAAGAGATCTCTGCAGAAACAGGACGCACAGGAGAAATCTGTCTTAAGGAAACTCGAGAATTAGACGCATGCCTTAATTCTCCGGAGTCTTCTTCCTTTAATCTGTCTTTGCCATTGTACACCTATTCATCTAATAGAAGGTGGATGAGTTCAGAAATACTTATCTATTTCCTCAACTCCCACTCATGTTTCAAACCCTCCGAACTGGCTGGCGTCCCCAATTCATGAAAGGCTTTGTTCCGATCAACCACACTTATGTCGCCAAACCCTGTGGTCATTTCTCAGGTCTCATTTCTGTGTGGGATTCGGCAACACCTGAAATAACTGACAACTCCTCCCCGAAAACACTCCTGGATAGTCTCAATCACTGTGACTACTTCATGAACTGCGTCTGCCCCATAGGCTCCCAAAGGGTAGGAATGTCACGTTTTGTTCTACTTAGGGTCTGCGCAAGAGAGCGCTCAGTATTTTTTGAACGAATGCAAAAACTAATGCATGTATGCTAAGCACAGAGCAGTACCCATGACTTCACTGCCCGGAAACTAACACTTCACGCAGGAAAACCATCATGCTAACAAATACACCTAGTCGGGGCCCCGGACCCTGCAGTCGTGTCGCCGCGCCGCAGCCGCATCCGCATCCTGATTGGCCGAGAGCGCGCGCCCTCCCCTCCCCCCGCGCCCGCTTTTTGCCAGGTCCGCTGGGTCGAGAAGCGGACTAAGCGCATCCACTCCCACTCTGGCCCTCCTGCCGACGTGCCCATCCGGGACACCGCTGCACACCAGACCCTGCGGCTCGCTGCGCTTGTGACGAGCCGGCCTCACCTAACCCGGGAGGTCCCATCTCGCCCTCAAGGTCGCCGGAGCTGGTTTTAAATTGCGCGCGCCGCTCCGCCCGAGCGTCGTAACGGCCGCGTGACGTCACGGGGCGGGGCCGACCTGCGCCTGCGCAGACCGCCCAGGTAGCCAAAGTGTAGCTCCTGGCTACGAAGAAGTGGGCGGTGGGAAATTTACGCCCCGAAAGCGCACAGAGTGATAGATTTGGAGGTTGCGGCCCATGGACACCCTGAAATAATACGAGGTCCCCCTCCTTCCAAACGCTACGGCCAGAACAGGGCGCTGGGAACCTAACGCCTAGCAGAGCTGGCAGGCAAGGGCTTTTTTTTTTTTTTTTTTTTTTTCCTATGGCATGTATTTCCTGATGGGGAGGAAGGTGACTGAGGATTCAGGTTCGTTTCCTCTGTAGTAACCTGTGCTGTGAAGGCAGCAAAACGCTGAGGTAAGGAGATGACAGGGTATTGGATGGAGAAGGAGACCCGACCCTGGAATGAAGTGTGTCGAGGGGTTGACTTGAAAAGCATTGTTTAGGACCAGCGAGATGGATCAGCGGTTCCTGCTTAGGCAAGCTTAGGCAACCACAGGGACCCCGGTTCGATCCCTGGCATCAAATGCTGCGCTAGCCCCACCCCCGTGGCAAGCTGAGCCAGCCATTAAAGAAAAAGTTTAAGGGCTGGAGATATAGCTCATAGAATAAGCGCTTGCCTGGAAAGTACAAGGTCCTCAGCTCAATGCCTGGTACTGCAGAAAAAAAGAAAATCATCATTTTTATTCAAAGTTTCGGGAAAAGCTTCCTGGCAACCCATACTCTTCCAAAAAGGAAAAAAAAAAAAAAAAAAAAATACTTGGAAGGCCGAGAGTGTAGCTTAGTATAGAGTATTGCTTAGCACTCAGAAGGATCTGGTTTGAAGCCCTATCACCAAAAAAAAAAAAAAAAAAAAAAAAAGTCAGAGGGAGACAACAGCCTGTCCATTCAGCTTTATCTGAGCTCAAGAATTTTAATTATGGGAGGAAAGGCCAGGGCAATTCCCTCAGATCAGCCATAGAAAATCCTGTTTTCTTATGATTCATGCCTTCAGCATGTTCTATTGTTTCTCCTCAGCATGTCATTGGCATCTGGAGTGCAGGGACGTTTGCCCTTTTTGAAGAACGACTCAGCATCACATAGTGTCATAAGGGCCTCTCATTTTGGCCCCTGAAATTATTGCCCTGTTAAAGCTATTTATTTTTGCATGAACTTGTTCCCCTAAGGATCACTGTCAAATCTGTGTGTCAGGCAGTGTGGACGGAGGAAAAACATAGTGTTCTTCCCCTCGGCAAATGCTGGCTACCACTAGCCCCCCAGAAACCCAAGTCAGCAGCTAGAGTCATCTTTTTTTTTTTTTTTTTTTTTTGTGGGACCAGGGTTCAAACTCACGACCTTGCACTTGCCCAGCAGGCACTTGTGCCTCGGAGCTATCTCCCCAGCCCCAAACTTTTTTTTTTTTTTTTTTTTGGCAGGACTGGGGTTCGAACTCAGGACCTTGCGCTTGCCAGGCAGGCACTTGTGCCATGGAGCTATCTCCCCAGCCCCAACTAGAGTCATCTTGAATGACTCCTGCCCCCAATTCACTGGCAAACCTTTATCTGACTTTTTGTCTCCTAAAAATCCCCCTCCCCCCAAGGAATGGGGTTCAAACTCCCTTGCACTTGCCAGGCAGTGGAACTATCTCCCCAGACCCCTAAAAATCCCTTTCAAGCTCAAAGTCCTCCTGACATGTACATGACCTGTTGCTCTATTCTAGCCCTTAGTGGGACTAGAGGGGCATTTCCTAAGTACAAATATCTGTCATTTCTACTTGCCCCCTACCACATCCTCCCAGAAATCTAAAGTCCTTCAAAAGTCTCATTGTCCTGGGGCTTTTTGAGGGTTTAACAAGGGCCTGCAGGGTCTGGCCCTGTGACCCTTCCAGCCTCTTGTACCTTGGCCCTCACACCAACCCCTTGCTTGCTCATTGCCCTCTAGTGCCCCCTGCTTAATTTTATGTTTTTGGTACAGGGTCTCACTACACAGCTCCAACTCAGTGATCCTCCTGTTTTTAGCCTCCCCAGCTCTGGGATTATAGGCATGAGCCACCATGCCTAGACTCCATGGTCAGCTTAGCTCATCCAGGTGTGGTAAGCAAGTGCTTAATCAACTGAGCTATCTTGCCAGCCCCTGCCCTTATCTTTTGTCTCCTAAAGTTTTCTTTCAGTGCTGATTTTTCTTTCCTTCTTCTACCCCTACCCCTCTAGGGATTGAACCCAGGGCTCCGCAACATGCTAGGCAAGTGCCCTTGTCACTGAACTATTGCCTCAGACCTTTGTATTTCTTTTTGAGACAGGCTCTTGCTAAGATGCCGAGGTTGGCTTCCAACTTGCATTCCTCCTGCCTCAGCCTGCTGAGGAGCTGAGATTTTGGGTGTGTATCACAATGCCCAGGCAATACTGGCCTTTTGTTCAGACTTAGCCTGACTGTGTCCACTGCCACCCCCAGGGCCTCTGCACATGTGCCCTCTTCCACCCTAGGAGGCTTGTCACCTTTGTCACCTGGTTATTTCCAGTCAGCTGTTGTCACTGCCTGCATGATATGCTGCAGACCCCTTGCTAGAGGCTTCTGTAGAACTCATCCCTGATGCAATTCTACATTTGCTGTCGCTGCCTACGGGAGGCCTTATCCTGCTACATTTTGCTGGAGGCTGCAGTAGAACTTGGTCCTTGGTGCAATTTTACCTAGACTCTCATGTCTACCCTGCTATAGACTGTTGACTCCATGAGGACAGAGTTGTCTTTGCTCACCATTGTTTTCTGAGCCCCTGATGCTGGCCTGGGACACAGTCAGTAATTAAATATGCATCGAGAGTGGGCAAAATGAGGAGGCAAGTCAAACCCTGGGTTGGGATCCAAGATTTAATCCTCTGCCCCCTCCCCCAAATCCTGGGTTGGATATGCTCCATACCAGTAAAAGGTGGATAGTAGTACCACTTTTGATGGACTGCATTAGGACTAGGGAACAGTTTCAATGCTGTACCATGTGGGCACAGTGAATGCTACGGGCCCTGGCACTTCCTTCACTTAGCTTGTTCTGTGTGCTGAGTGCCCCTGCGAGACAGCTGGAGTAGGTGTGAGGTGCTGGATTCCTTGTACACACTAGACACCAAGAGTTGAAGGGTGGTCGGTGGCACTGAATTGGGAGCCCTAAAAGAACTGGTTGGGAACCCAGGAGAGGCTTGAGGCTGTTCTGTCGTGGGGAGGGAGCCCATGTAAGCTGACTGACTGGGTGCTCTTGTGCAGGGAGGCAGAGCCAGCTCCCTAGCCAGTGTGTCTGGAAAGCTGGACCCGCCCCATGCATGCAGGTCTCTTACCTCCTGCTGCGAATGCCTCCTTTGTTTGAGGATTAGAGGGTGCCAAAAGATTAAATGATCTGGTGGTGGTGGTATCACTGGCATGCGAACGAAACTCAATTCCTGTGTCTGCACAAAAGTAAAGCCGTGGGGCCCTGCCCTGAGTTCCCCCATGGTACTCCTCGTAGGGTTCTACTTCCCTAAAGGGGCAGCTTCAGAACAGGTGAGGAACAGACTGATCAATTCTGAAGGAGCAAACTACCTGAACAAGCAAACTTTTGGCCTCAAACTGGCTGACTTGCCAGCCTCCAGCTGCCTAGTATCACAATGTAGTTCCTGATTTAAACCAACAAGCTGCTGGGACAAAAGGGGCACAGAGCCGAAATGGCTTTGCATTCATTGTGGCTGCTGAGGGCATGCCTTTTTGTATTCGATAGGAAATTCCTGACCTCCTAAAGACTGGGCTAAGAACCAACAATTTCTGTCTTCTAGAATTTCCAAACAATAACATACTTCTGTATCTTACATGTAGAGCTTTTACTCCTCCTAAAAAAAAAAACAAAAAAAAAAACCTCACCACATTTAACCCCTAAATGTTATTCTCAAGACTACATACAGTTAGGGAAGGTACTTTCTTCCAGGCTGTGCCCCTTAATAGCCATGCCACAGAAAGTTGCATACCTTTCATATGCCTGGGTTGCATCAGATATAAAATAAGAAGGGATCAGAGGATTCATCTGGTGGGGTTATAGTATATGAATCACCCACTCTAGAGCAGTTTTGACAGTGGCCAGACCATTGGCAATGCCCAGTGAACACTAAATATTCCCATTACCAGAACTACTCTTGCATCTTGGGTGTTTGCCAGGTTTTATTTCAAAATAAAACCGAGTTTCTTAAATATCTGGAGAGGTTCCCCCCCTAATTGTATGCATTTTCCCAGAGCACTCTGGGTCTGTTCTTTCCATTACTACTTGTTGTTTTTTCCCTTTGTGTGCTTGCTTGTACCTTCTGCCCCACCCAAACTTTGCTGACTGCTCTCTTTGTAATCATCTGCTACACATAACTTCATTTTTAAAAAAATTTATACCACAAACATCCACACCTAGAAATCACATCCTCTATCTGCACAGATTTCTAGAGCATGTACATGCTGTTCATAGACACTAAGACCTTTTATTTTGGTTCGGGCATACCATGAAAGTTAACAACCTAGATGCTCCTTAACTTTCTGAATGATTCTTTCCTGGCTGCTGGCCATGCTGCTGGGAAACCACAGGGCAGACTGGTTTAAGGTACATTGAGAAAGACCCGGATGTACTGGATGGAGTTGTCAGGGTAGCAGGCACTTGTGCCACGGAACTATCTCCCCAGCCCCTGCTGTGTGTTCTTGCACAGATTCTAACTGATATAGAAAACAGCCTCCTTTATTGATTGGAACAGAAACACCAGCAAAGGATTTTTTGGGGAGACAAGGTCTCACTGTGCAGTTCAGGTTGGCCTTGTGTTCATTTTCATTGCCCCCAGGCTGATCTCAAACTCAGAGATCCTCCTGGCTCAACCTCTCCAGTGCTAGGAGTACAGGTATAGCAACCACAACTGGTTCTGGGGCCTCACGGTGAGTGCCCACATCCCTAGCATGGGGGCCAGGGATTGAACTCTGGTCCTGTGCTTGCCAGGTAGGTTCTTATCTCTCTGGCCCTGGGTTTTCTTAATTTCATTTTACTCATGTATTTAGGATAGGGTCTATAGGGTCTCACTATGTAGATCAGTGGTGAGTCTCCTGTTTTCAGCCTCCCAAACACTGGGATTACAGGTGAGCGCCACCACACCCAGTCTCAATCGTCTCAGCGTACCTTGGGGATACCTGCGCTGGGGATCAAACCGAGGCTGCTACACTCTGCCTAAGCAGGCACTTTAGTCCACTGAGCTATCTGGCTCAGATTTTCCTTTTTTTCTTTTTTTTTTTTAAGAATTTTTTATTTTATTGGGAGCCCAGCGGGATGGCTCAGTGGTCTAAAGCACCTGCTTAGGAAAGCTTGGGCAGCTGCAGGGACCACGGTTCGATCCTCGGCACCACATACTGCACCAGCCATGCTCTCAGGGTGGGCTGAGCCGGCCATAAAAATAAATAAACAAAAGTTCTGAAACAAGAAAAAAAAATTATGAAGAATTTTTTATTTTATTTATTATTTTTTTTCTTGTTTCAGAACCTTTGTTTATTCACTCATTTTTATGGCCGGCTCAGCCTGCCCCGACGGCAGGGCTGGCGCAGCATGTGGTGCCAGGGATCAAACCGCAGTCCCTGAAGCCGCCCAAGCTTTCCCAAGCAGGCGCTTTAGACCACTGAGCCATCCCGCCGGGCCCCTGGCTCGGATTTTCTAATGCAAAATATAGAAATGTTTTTTTTAAAAACATCGAATTTCCCCCAGCACAGGTCCAACCATCATCATACCTTACTTTGAAAGTAGTATCTGCCAGATGCCAGCAAATGACATGGAAAACAGTAGCTACTGTGCAGCAGGAGTCTTTTTTTTTTTTTTTTTTTTTTTTTTTTTTTTTTTTTTTTTTTTTTTTTTTTTTTTTTTTTTTTTAGTCTTTTTTGAGGCAGGGTCTCACTATGCAGTTCAGGCTGGCCTTGAGCTCACTTTTGTAGCCCAGGCTGGTCTCGAACTCGCACTGATCCTCCTGCCTCAGCCTCCCGAGTGCTGGGATTACAGGTGTGCGCCACCACGCCCGGCTAGGAGTCTTAAGTATTGGCTGACATCAGCTTCCAGGACACTTTTCTTCAAGGCTGGGGTGGGTATAGATTCCACAACAGAGGCCTTAAAACTGAGCCGAGGCAACTGTGAGGCCAGGTTCCCCTCCCCGGCAGATCTTCCTGGCAGTGCTAGGTAGGAACAGCAGTGCTAATTCCAAAGCAACCACACCCACAACTGTTTCTTAGGTCTCCTCAGGATGCTCAAGAACATTCATGAGCCCTATCTCTAGGATCAGGACACAGTTGGAGTTGAATGCTGGGTAGTCCCTTCCTATCCAGCCCTGGCAATGGGCCTGGATTGTGATAACCCCTCTTTTCAAAACCAAAACCATATTAAATAATCCCTCTGTCATATTTGAAGAGAGAATACAAAGGCACTATCAGAAAACACGCTGCTCCACGTGGTGGCTAAAGCTTTCCATTTAATGAACAAGTAGCTCTCACTCAGAAACAAATGGTTCATCTCAGAAGCCCTAGAAAGCTTGTCCTCACAAGCAGCTTTGTAAAGCTGCTCCCATCAATTAGGGGACGTACATTATCTTAACTATGTGACAGGTCACGACTGAATTAATATTGTTTGTGAATCATTGTTAATAAATGTTATTTTGGATTGTAATATTTGTATTATACCCAATTATTTGGGTAGTACTAGGATTTTTTTTTTTTCTAGAAAATTGGACTAAGAAAATACAAAGCATTGTGGTTATATTTTCAAATACTGAAGGTCTGAAAAATTAGATCCTGAAGTAGAAGTTGCCATCACAGTATCTGGGATGGAGGGCCACAGCGTGGATGGGACGTCAGCTAATAGTTCAACACAGAAATCACTTCTGACAAATGGGTTAGGAGTCATGCACAGAAAGGAATAAGCCAGAACAGAGGTATTCTCTGGTTTTCTTGGACTTCCAGTGTTGATACAGAACTACAACTTCACAGCATTCCAGCTCCTTAGCAGCAAGATCCTCTCATTACATGTTTCTCTGGACTGTCTTTGGGTCATAATGAACGATCAGAAGAAAAGCTTGCCCCACCCAAGATTAGGTTCCCATAGCCATCCTACCCACTTCTTAAAGTGTCTTATTCTATCATGCTGCCCCCCTGCACACAAGGTGAACCCATCCACCACTGACATATGTGAAAAATAAACTTTTGTAGATAGAAGAATCAGAAATAACTCCTCTCATTTTTTAAAGTGGCCTTTATATTAAGACACCCCAGCCAGTGGAGCACAGGGCAGAGTTTTGAGCTGGGTAAGAAGGTTCTGGAACTCTTCTACGGCCTGCCTGTGTGCCGTGGAGTTCAGCACCAGGTGCTGGAAGAGATTGACAGGCTCAGCATTCCGAAATGTCTTAGGAATTGGTATGGTCAGGGGCAGGAAGGGGTTACCAATGAGGAAATGATGGAGGGATCTTTGCTGGAGGCCTCGGCCCAAGAACCAGAGAAGATCTTGGAGCCGCCGAGCGAGCATGCTGTGCTGCCAGTCTGTGAGGGGCAGCTGTAGCAACAGGTGCATGAGGGCTGTTTTGAAGTGGTAGGAGGTGAGGATGGGGCGGGATGCCCCCTTGGGTAACCTCTGGCAGTCCCGGAGACTCAGAACAATCTGGAGGCACTTGAGGTGGCAGGTATTCTCCGGGGCAAAGCGTCCTACTAGCTTCAGAAACAGGTGCTCGCAGGCTGCAAAGGACTCCGGCCAGTGCACACTGGTGAGCTGCTCCTGCTCAGGAGCCTGGCTCATCAGGTAGACCAAGGTGTCCTCCCGCTGCACACCCAGGACCAAGCTGATGAAGAGAACACGGCCTGAGCGGTAGTCCAGCCTGAGCTTACAGGAGGTAGTGGATGGTGGGAGACTGAGCTTGAAGTCATACTTGTGGGCCACGAGTGCCCAAGCATTGCCCATCATGCTCTGGAGCCACTGCACAGTTTTGCACACATCCAGGTGGACGCCAGTACAGAAAGACGCCTTGATGGAGCTGTTACACTTGTTTGAGCCCCCCAAAGAATCCCTCTGGTGGTGCACCAGACACAACACGTCCCCCAGGAGCTTCTCGCGCTTGCACACGCATTCAGACTCCACCATCACATTGCCACAGCGGTGGCCGAGGGCTGGATCCCTCATCTCCAAGACGAACATGGTGCCCTGTGGTGGAACAATTGGCACCAGGACTTCAAATTTCTGGGTCTCACGGAGGACTCCACATTTTTCAAAGGCAGCCCCAATGCCCACGCAGTCCTCCAACTGCAGGTGAGCTTCCGGCCGGCTGAGCACCCGACAGGCTTCTATGAGGTCATCCACAAAGCTCTCCACGAACTCGCAGGTGCCTGACAGGTCCCGGATGGCATTTTGGATGTGCTGTTTGTAAAAGGATTCCAAGGCCTCCTGGGAGGGGAAGTTAGCCAGCCAGTTGGAAGACAGGACAGATATGACCCGGACTTCCTCCTCCTCATCGCTGCTGGAATCAAAGGCTGGCTCATGCTGCATGTTCTGCCGGAGGATCTCAAAGATGAGAAAGAGGCAAAAGAGGCCAGCATTCCACAGGTTTCCCAGCATCCAGGCCAGAGGCCCCTCTTGGCCAGCAGCCTGGAACGGCCACCTCTGGTCTTTCTTCCCCAGCACTAACTGGTCCTTGGATCTGTCTCCTCGCCAGAAGTCCTCTGCCTTCTGTTTCTGCTCAGCTGCTAGCTTCCTCTCTTCAAACTCTATGTCCAACTGCCGCATCTCTTCACTCAGCCGCTTTTCCAGCTGCCGGCTCCTGGCTAGTGTGTCCAGGTCCATCCGGTCACTGACCATCAGGGGGTGGTGAACCACATACATAACTGCCAAGAACAGCAGGCTTATGACAGCCATGGAGGCCTCAGCATCTGCAGGGGAAGGAGGAGGATGGGAGTCAGGGGTTCATCTTCTAGACACATCGGCTCTCCAGTGCATACTCCCCAGAGCCTTGGTACCCCAAATTCTGGATGCCAGCTACTCAGGAGGAACAAAAAGCTCTCAGAGCTGGGCTTGCTCAAAGGCGAGGGTTGTCTGCTGGGGAGACAGGGAAAGCAGAGACAGTGAGATGTGCCACTCTGTCTCGCAACTGCTTTCCTTCCACATAGTGGGTGGCATTCAGGCTTCAGGAGGGTGGACATGGGACTGTTTTAATTTCAGTGTAGGACAGGGAGGAACCCCTTGTGGCAGGGTGTCCTCACCTGACTAGTCAGTCCACCTTGGGCACCAGATATGATCCCAGCAGCTCCCTTCCACAGGCAGCACTGAGACCGTCAGGGCCACAGAGTCCCTGTCCCCAGACAGCAGCCCCAGAACCTGACTGCAGCATCTCACTTCCTCTGTGACTTCACAGTGTTCCTTCCAACCGCTCTCGCTGGTCCTCAGACCGCCCAGCCTCATCCTCATAGGTCCCCAGGGAGCTGCTGGATGTCCCATCTGCCCACCTCTACTTGCCCAGGCCAGTGCCTGCAGGACGCTGTGTTCAAGGGCCACCGAAGAGTCAGCATTGGGATGCCCCTGGCTCCCCACCCACCACCAAGCCTGAAGCTTCCGACTTCACCCCAACCCTTCACAAGCTACAGGGCTTACCGAGATTCGCGAAGAGCAGAGCCCTGTTGACTCTGGTGCCACCCAGGGGCTCGCCTCGCTGGGTCCTTCCACCCTTTCCAGGATCCCTGCTAAATTTCACAAGGTACCTAGATCGTTGATTCAAGGCGGGGCCCCGTTCCCATTTACAACTTTCCCAAATTCCACGCCCTGACTCGGGTACTCTTACCAACTATCCTGACCACGCCGAGGCCCCACCCACCTTTGGGGTTCCCTCAGGCGCGGACGACTTTTCTCACCTGGGGTCAGCAGGAACACGGCCTTAAAGAGACAGTTCGGTTTGGCCGCCCCTGATTTCTTCCCTGCCGGTTGGTTGCTTTGGATTCATCTCCCGAGATAGCCACGGGAGCTGGCCTGATCTGTCCTCCTGAAGAAAGGACCATGTTCGTCAAAGCGTCTGAAGGCCACCGCGCTAGGGGCCCTGCAACGCACCACGCGGCGATGGTCTCCTAGAGCCCCGCCGTCCAGCCCCGCCCCACCCGCCCCGCCCTCCCAAGAAGCCCCGCCTGCCCGCTGCCCCGCCCCTCCCGGCCAAGCTCCTCCCCTCGAGCCTCGCCTAGTCCGGAGCCGTAGGTGCTCTCTGGTCCTGTCTGGTTCCCAGCTCGAATCGTTCGGACCAGGGGGAGAGCATTGGGTCCGGGATCTCACACTCGCTCTACTCGGCCACCATGCATGCTGTCGGCCTCATTCAGCTCAGCACGCGAAAAACCGACACTCGCTGTAAACTTGGCCAAAAGAGGAACCGATCTGGGAAAACCCCGCTCCCTGCGGGCTGCCTCTGAGCAAAGTGGAGCTGGAGCTGTTTCGGGCGCCCTAAGTGCGCCTGCTCCTACCCTCATACCCAGCCTGAGGTGTGATTTCCCCAGCCCCTTTCTCTATCAAAGTGACTTTGGTGAAAGGACAGCACCCGAGAATCTGGCTAGGATTCTTACTCTGAGGTGGCACGCACTGCCCTTTAAAAGAAAAAAATAGGCCCCCTTTTGCTTTGGAGGAGTAAGAAGGTTATATCTAGCTCTGTGCTAATCAAGCTACTACAACCCCAGCTACTCTGGAGGCTGACGCAGGAGATAGCTCCTAGACAATTTAGTGAGACCCTGTCTGGAAATTTTAAAAAACAGACCAAACTCCACCCCCAAATAAAAAAATAGAAAAGGGAGGGGATATCGTTTAGTGCTAGAGCTGGTACCTAGAATGCAGGAGGAAGCCTACTGCAATCCTCCAATGGGGTGGCGGGAATTGGAGGCTTGTCGCATATTAAAAAAAAAAAACAAGGGACCAGGGAGATAGCTCCGTGGCATAAGTGCCTGCCTGACAAAGTTTGAACCCCGGTCCCGCAAAACAAAAAACAAAAACAAAACCAGAAGGACTTCTTGAAAGGGATATGCAGAGTGTCAGAAAGAACCCTCTCTATCCTATATCTTTCAGCCCTTTTCCTTTTCCTTTTCTTATTTTATTTTATTTTTTTTTTTTAAGTTTTGAGGTAAGATCTCGGTAAGTAACTGAGTTGCTCAGACTGGGCTTAAACTTTCAAACCTCCTGCCTCAGCCTATCAGAGTGCCAAGATTACAGGGGTTCATCACCACACCCAGCAAGCACTGACATTTAAATATAGGTCAGGAAAGACTACCAGCTGAAAATGACTTGAAGTTTCCAAGTTCATGGTTTCTTTTTTTCTCTTTTTGAGACAGGGTCTCGCTATGCAGTTCAGGCTGGCCTTGAGCTTGATTTTGTAACCCTGGCTGGTCTCAAACTCACACCGATCCTGCTATCTCGGCCTCCCAAGTGCTGGGATAACAGGCATGAGCCACCATGCCTGGCTATCCAAGTTCATGTTTTATAGACTTTTTTTTTTTTCTTCCGGGACTGGGGTTTGAACTCATGACCTTGCATTTGTCAGGCAAGCACTTGTGCCACAGAGCTATCTCTCTTGCCTCCTGCAAGTTAATGTTTTATAAATCTGAGGGGGCTTGGAGGTTAGCTCAGTGGTTTAAGCACCTGTGTGGGGAGCAGTCAGACACAGGTGATAAAGGTTCGATCCCAGACCCACCCTTAAGGCAGCCTGTGACAGCCAAAAAAAAAAAAAAAAAAATCAATCCTTTATAAATTGGAATGAAAAGTGAACCACAACTTATTGTGGATTATTAGTGCATCTGGGCATCTGGGTAATGAGAATTAATTTTTTCCATCTATCAAGTGACAATGTAGGTATAAAAAAATTATTTCACAGTGTGCAAAAATCAGTGTTTAAAAGTACATGTTTACTGAGGCAAGAGGATCGGTGCAAGTTTGAGCCCATTCTGGGCTATGACTGCACTCAACGCCAGCCTGAACTGCATAGCAAGACCCTGTCTCAAAAACACAAAAAATAAGAATATAAATAAAAATACATGTTTAGCCACTCATAGTGGTGTGTACCTGCAACCCCAACTATTAGGGAGGCTGAGGCAGGAGGAACACAAGTTTGAGGTCAGTCTGGAAAACTTAGCAAGAACTTGTCTCAAAATAAACATTTTTTTAAAAAAAAGAAATTTGGCTTTTTTTTCCTACAATTTTATTTATTTATTTATTTTATTATTTTCTTCTTTCAGAACTTTCATTTGTTTATTTATTTATTTTTATGGACGGCTCAGCCTGCCCTCAGGGCAGGGCTGGCGCAGCATGTGGTGCCGGGGATCGAACCGTGGTCCCTGCAGCACCTAAGGTTTTCTAAGCAGGTGCTTTAGACCACTGAGCCATCCTGCGGAGGCTAGTAATGTAGGCCAGTGTGAGAGCACTTGCCTAGCTTGCTTAAGACCTCAGTACCACAAAAAAAGTTCGGTTGATTGATTTTGGAGGTGCTAGGGGTTTAACCTAGGACCTTTCATATGCACTGTGCCACAAAATTATACTCCTAGCCCTGTTTTGTTTGATTTTGAATTCTCCAGTGAGATGAAGCATTTTCTTCATGAGAACTGCCATCAGCCACTATCTCCAAACTGCTGGGAAGCTGAAGCAGGAGGATTACCATGAATTTGAGGCTACACAGCGAGTTCAAGGCCAGCCAGAACTACAGTTAGACTCTGTCGCAAAAACATTTTTAAAATGTTGTACTCAATTTATTATATTTTGAATTATGTCAAAAATGTTGTGTAAATTTATCACTGCAGTTATCTCCTTGATTCTGCCCCTTGACCTATGTTGGAGCTGAGAAGGTGACACCCCAAAATATGGTGCCTGTATAGATGGGCATACCCTGGGCTGAAGGATAGCAGGAGCCTCCAAGCCAGGGTTACGCTCCACACCTCCGCCTTCCTGTCCTCCCTTCATTCTCCCACAGAACAATCACAGGAAGCAGAATTCCTCTTCCACAAGGTCTGTCATAGAAATTAAAGCTGCCTCAGACCTGGGCATGTACATAGCTCAGTGGCAGACCTTGTGCCCAGTGTGCGTGAGGCCATGGGTTCCATCATTAATACAAAGAGAAGGAAGGAAAGAAAGAAAAGAAAGAAAGAAAGAAAAGAAAGGAAGGAAAGAACAATAACAACAAACGCAAGAAATTAGAGCCCCTTTCCCAAAACCAGCCATAAAACTAGACTTCTTGCACTAAGCTTCCCCAGCCTTTTGCTTCAAGCTAGTAATAAAAACATTCTCTGATCTACCTTTGTCCAAGTAGGAGGTCATAAAATTCTCATTCCAGCAAGTCCTACCCCATTCTGAAGAGGAAGAAATGCAACACGTGAGAGGCCGAGGAGACTTGGGAGGCGGGAGAGGAAGAATCCAAACAGGCAGGCTTTACTAGGTTTCTGTACTTGCTGTCACTGTTAAGTTACAGTGACAGGGGGCCTGGCAGGATGGCTCAGTGGTCTAAAGCACCTGCTTAGGAAAGCTTAGGTGGCTGCAGGGACCGCGGTTCGATCCCTGGCACCACATGCTGCGCCAGCCCTGCCCTCAGGGCAGGCTGAGCCACACATAAAAATAAATAAACAAACAAAAGTTCTGAAACAAGAAAAAAAATAAAATTAAAATTAAAAAAA
>PVJA010043818.1:0-16528 GCA_004027025.1 Myocastor coypus | reverse complement strand
TTTTTTTTTTTTTTTTTTTTTTTTTTTCTTTTTTTTTTTTTTGTTTTTTTTTTTTTTTTTTTTTTTTTTTTTTTTTTTTTTTTTTTGTCTTTTTGTGACAGGGTCTTGCTATGCAGTTCAGGCTGGCCTTGAGCTCACTTTTGTAACCCAGGCTGGTCTCGAACTTGTACTGACCCTCCTGTCTCAGCCTCCCAAGTGTGGGGATTACAGACATGCGTCACCACGCCTGGCTTCTCAGAGTTTTCTGCTCTTTATTTTCTCAGCACATCAGTGCTTTCAGTTGTTTTTCATCTCATTGGCTTCTGGTACAAAGCTTGGAACAGAGTGAATCTTTCAGAATCACTTAACAGGAAAATAAACCCTTATGCTGTATTTGTGAGTACTTACTGAATGTCACCCTTTTCCTTTACACTAAAGTTATTGGCAGGTTGTTTGTCTTTTTAATTGCTTCCACAGTTTTCAGTTTTTAGCAAAGTACCACACGCAGTAGTTATTTTAATTCTACTTGTTAAATGGACAACTAAACAAATATGGGGAGGGGGCTAGGGAGATGCCCCAGTATATAATAAGTGCTTGCCTGGCAAGCACAAAGGTCTGAGTTCAATCATCAGTTCTGCTAAATAAATAAATAAATAAATAAATAAATAAATACATAAATACATAAATAAATAAATAAATGTATGCAAACCCCCTCTGAAGCCTTTTCTGTGCTGCACTTGACAACATGCTGAAGCATGCCAAAGGCTCAGAGTTCTCCTTCTCCAGGCTTGGGGAGTCATTTTGCTCACCTGGCGTGCAATGGAAGCAATCCTGTAAAAATACCAACTTTTGGGGTGCAGGATTTAGCTTAGTGAGACAGCACCTGTCTGGCAAGTGTGAGGTCCTCAGTTTGACTCTCCAAATACTTTCACCAAATACTGACATTTGAATTCTTATCTGAATGGCCTTTAATTTGCCAAATTAATACACTGAATATATGTAAGATAAGAGAAACACAGACTCTCCTACCTCCAAAGGAATATACATGGAGACGAATTAGTAGAATTGAACCCATGCTGTGAGCTATACAT
The DNA here is from genome assembly GCA_004027025.1 of Myocastor coypus. Classification (NCBI taxonomy): domain Eukaryota; kingdom Metazoa; phylum Chordata; class Mammalia; order Rodentia; family Myocastoridae; genus Myocastor; species Myocastor coypus. The sequence goes on along the minus strand of PVJA010043818.1, from coordinate 15,458 downwards.
ATGTCATACCTGTGCTTCGATCCCGTAGTACAAAGCACATGAAGCTTGTAGCAAGGAATTACTGAGCTGAATCTACTGTGTGATGGGCAGGGTAAGACGTCCCTAACACATACCAGTTTACTCAAAGATTCATGTACTCATAAGTGGGGCATTTGGAAGATGATTACACCACAGGAATTTATAAGTAAATTTTATGTTGAGATATAGAACTTGATTTGAGAAGAGGAGATACTAGAGATGTGGTTGGGAGGGTCTGTCTCTCTCCCTTGACCTCCATCTGGCTCAGTCCTGCAATACCATGAGCGTTGCTCCTCCGTGGTGGCCTTCTGCCATGCTGCCCTGACCTGGAGCCAGTTAACTGTGGTCTGAAAATTCTACAAACTGAGAGTATTGGGTATTTAATTCCACCAAGGAGAAAATTAGCTATGACTGCCTTATGTAAAATAAATACAAGAAACAAAAAGAAAGAGAGAGAGAGAGAGAGAGAGAAGGAAAGAAAGGACTTGTTTTTTTCTACAATTTGCTTTAGTGTCAGGAAATCAACTGCATAGTAACAAATATTGACTAATTACTAAGATAAATTTGTTGGCTAAGGATGACAACCAGTATCAGTCAAGTTATTGTGTACTGAGAAAGACACAGGAAATTAATATCTAAGCAATAGTACTGGCAACGTATATTGCCACCTAGAAAAGTCCATTGCTTCTGCTAAGATGCTGATTTCTAATCCAATAAGAACTACATCTTTAGGCACAAACAAGAAAAGGACTGATGCTAGAAGCTTGTTAGCTTACTCATGATAGATGACTTGGAATTTAAATTTCCAATTTAGCAGTCCTCTGGAATGGTCAGGTAAAGTAAAATTATTATTACAATGCATTTAATGATCTCCTCTTGTATAATTAAGGGTGAACCCCTAAGGCCAGGTAAGTTCTTGGTGAGATACACTCAATGTTATGAAAATTTTGGTTTGGATAATGATGTAAATTGCAAAATCATTACAGGATATTTTAAATGGATTAAAGTTTTCTTTTTATCAAATTTTTCCCTATGTTTGTTTTCTTGGTGAGGAAAGGACAGTAGTATCTTATGTTCATTAATTTAACATGACAAATTCCCATTTAAATTACTATATAAATTCCTTCATTATGTATGTCTTAAGTGGAAATATGATAACTTTATATTATACATAATCTCAAAAACAATCAGTTATGCAATTAAGTAAAATAGGATTAATAAAATAGTTACAGAAAGCATAAAAAAGGGAGCAACAAAATTTTACTCTTTAATAATGAAAGTATGTTTCTCCTGTTAGAGAAACTTATCGAAGCCTAATACATGCAATTCACTGTAGAAGTCTGGAGTAACTCCCTGTTAGACTCTACACGCAAAGAAGTATATTTTATCTTAATTGTTAGAAATATTTCCTTAGTGATCGAAATGACCACCACACCATAAAAGACAATGGAAAGAACACACAAAATTGAGCAAATAATTAAACAGAGAAGAAAAAGAGTTATACAAAAGCTGTCTTCCAACTATTCTCTTGTATACAGCAGCAGAATATTTCCATCAGCATATTCTACAAGTAGACTTATTCTGCACCCTATGGGTCATGATTCTCTCTGGGTCTACAGGACGGATATCAAGGAAACAGCAGTACCTCAGTCCCACAAGTGACACCTGGCCACCAGTAAGCATCATGGACACTGTCCATGTACACAACATATTAGAACTTTGTGTAATATCCTATCCCCAAAACATTAGAAGTGCTGACCATATATTTGCAATTTCAGTATTTATGTTATGTTTTATTCTTAGTAATTCTTTATTGCCATGGAAATTTTTTCTTAGTTGATATTTTGTATATATTCAACTATTCAAATACTATGCAAGTACTTTGCATTGATTACTGATTCATGCAAAGATACACAACATTCCGACCTCTAAGTTGGACTCATGATTTGATTGTAATTGTGGAATATTGTTTTGAAATATTTGATTTAATTAATTAATAATTAATTTTCTGAATACTGTTTAATCATACTTTTTGGTTAATGATTTGTACTGTATCTCTTACTTACAATCTGCTTATGAGACATTGTATAATATTTTCTTCTAGTATTAGAAACTTTAAAAAGAAAAAAATATATATATATTTATACACAGGAATACAGATATATATATATATATATATATATATATATATATATAGCCACGTTGTATTGGTTTATTGAGAATAAAAGTTTGTAGTAATATTTAATATTGTTTAGACAGGATACCAAGTCTGCACCTTTTCCTCTGAATAACTTCTACAAAGACATGGTATTAATTGTAGCTACCCTACTAACTTGTTTTGAAGCTTTTTCATTGCTAGTTTCCCCTTAAAATGAATAAAAAAAATAACAAAGAAATGTTTCCTTAAATATTTTTTAATCCACATATCAATTAGTGAAGGGTGTTAAATATGGGAAAATTTATTCTTAACCAGTTTAGTGGAAGCAGGGGCATGATTTCTCTTCATGAAGTTCATTGGATATCTGAAGACCATATGCTGCTTTGCTCTCTCGTAGCTCTTATTCCCTGCATGCAGTTCGTAGTTGTCTTCTGAAAAAACCGACTGTGGCTGTGACTTTATATACCATAAAGTTTGTTATGATTTATTCACTTTTAATGTTCTGACAGTTTAATAACTAGGTGGCATTTCTTTTTGGTTACATAATGTTGAACAATAACTACCACTGAAAGTATGTGATTCAGACATGGTATTAAGAGGAAAGATATGCCGGAGGGCAATTTGTAATAATGTCATAGTCAAAGGCGGAAATCAGAGAAGAGGAATTGATCTGACACCTTTTCATTTGAGGTGAAAAACTAAATATATTCATGTTATTTCAATGATAACGTAGATCCAATTTTGAATTGAACTACACAGCATGAGTAATGTGGATTTTCTTTTTTTAGGAATTGGAGTTTTCTTGTGAAACCATGGAGAAATAACTTGTAAAAGGATAAGAATGATCCCTAGAGAAACTGTGATATATTTTAGAAAAGAAAACACTGTCACTCACTGGGGAGTAATATTGCACATTTGGTCCCATTAGATTTTAGTCAATTTTATCAAATCTGAGCATGAAGTTACCAGGAATATTTTACTAAATTGTTTCTGTTTTTTAGAAAGAAATAAAATACTCAATTTTCTGTTCTTTTTCTATCTCTTCCTTCCTCCACTTATTTATGTGGAATAACTGATATACCAATGTAAAACCTAGTAAATATAAGTGAAAAAAGAAAAATAGAAGATTTTAATAAATAGAAGATTTTAATAAATAGAAGATTTTATGTAAAATATAGACAAATATTTCTAATTTCTGGTTACTTTGGCTTGTGCATTCAATTTGCACTTTTATAAGAGCTCCAGTTTTCCTTCAAAAAATACAGAATCTGTGTAATGAATTAACATGAGCTGTGTAGTCTAATGGGAAAAAAAAGAGAATAACTGTGTGTTGTCTCTAACTATATAATAATTTTTGCTAAACACTTAAATAATTTATTTGTAAACAGCAGGATTGAGTTTTGAACTAACATTTTCCTCAGATTTGAAAGTCTATAATGTTCTACACAAAATAGCACTTTTGTGATTGAAGTTGTTAATTTAATCATGTAATTCTCTACCATACGAACTGTTGAGAACTATCTTAGCTGTAGATTTTGGATTGTTGCTTTATTGTACGTATTAAGTTTTTTTTTTTTTTAATTTTTTCTTGTTTCAGAACCTTTATTTGTTTATTCACTCATTTTTATGGCCGGCTCAGCCTGCCCTGAGGGCAGGGCTGGCGCAGCATGTGGTGCCGGGTTCGAACCGCGGTCCCTGAAGCCGCCCAAGCTTTCCCAAGCAGGCGCTTTAGACCACTGAGCCATCCCGCTGGGCCCTATTTATTAAGTTTTAAACTAAACGTTAGGTTATAAAATTTTCTCTTACTTTAAAATTTCTACACTCTGTTGCTTTTTTGCCCTTTCTTTTCCCACTTTTGTTCCATATTTTTACTTGCTTCTCCAGGATTTTGAAGATGGAAAGAAAGGCAGGTAATGTGGTATGGCTGGCAAATCTTGCATAATTAATGAGATGAGAATACGTTCATTTTATTTTTGACCATTCTGTAAAAGCATGATCTGTCTTTTGCTTTCAGAGTGCTTTACCAGGTGAGTCTCCACCTACTGTTTCTTTCTAAGTTGCCTTGCTGGACCTTCATCCTGTGGGCCAACCCTATGCCACACCTTTATGCTGACTCTTCTGTTTGGTCTCCTGAGTACAACTATTTCACGAGGACTCAGAGTCTGGCTTTCACTGCTGGCTCCCTAAGTGACCAAGAGGAACAAGTATCTTTCTCCCACTAGCAGTGCAATTGAAGGGAGCTTAATCCCCTGCCACTGTCTCTCAGTCATACAGGTGCCTGAGTCCCTGAGGCCATCGTTCTGTTTTAGTTACTTTCTTTTTTTTTTTTTAATTTATTTATTTATTTATTTTTCTTGTTTCAGAACCCCTGTTTTGTTTATTCACTCATTTTTATGGCTGGCTCAACCCACCCCGAGGGCAGGGCTGGCGCAGCATGTGGTGCCGGGGATCGAACCGCGGACCCTGAAGCCTCCCACGCTTCCCCAAGCAGGGGTTTTAGACCACTGAGCCATCCTGCCGGGCCCTGTTTTAGTTACTTTCATAGGGAAGTCAGCCACAATACTTTTCATGAACATTATCAGCTCTTGTGGGCAAAAGCCAACCTCTCTCAACATGTTCTCTTGTCCCTTCCTGCAAAAGTACCTGAACCAACAGGATATTGCAGCTCAAACAAAATTTAATAAGAAAGAAAAGATTAGTCTATTCTCCATGCAGAATTTTTTTGTCCTGAACTCAGCTTTTTGGAGCCAAATAAATACACTGTATGTCCTACTTTATATCATGTTCCTTACATGTAGATGTTCCACTGCTATAATGTTCTTAATAAAATCAGTATTTTTTTAAAAAAGACATTGCAGAACTTAGCTTTATATACTATATTAACCATCTTCACTGTTTCTACTTTAGCTTTTCTATCAATAAAATCTGTTCTTGGCTGAACTGTAGTAGTTGATTAGTTTTAGTTTGTAATTAGGGTGTATTGAGCCTTGAAGTATACAAATAGCAGAAGCAATATAATAGAAGAGAATTCTGTGACTAATCATTACTTTTTCTGAAAAGCACTGTCTTTCATATTTAAATATAATTTTTAAATTGTGCATTACATTATCAATTCCTCTAAATGATGGGACCTGCCATGTAGTTTATTTTTATGTATATTGTTTTATAGTAACAGTTCCTTGTTCAAGGCTAGATTCAATAGTCTCATTCTGTTTATTCAATGTTCCAATTAATATAAACAGTATTGACCCGATTAGGTTTCACTAGATTATTAACACTTTCTATAACATTGCATAAAGAAAATTTCATAATATCCTGCAGAAGATGCAAGAAACAAAAGCTAATGCAAGAACTCTTTTTAGCTTGAGTTCAAACTTTTTTATTATAACTGAAATAATTTATACTACCATGTCCTAGGCCAACCTTCATAATTATCTGTTAAGTTTTGAGAAGTGTCTCATATTATATAATGAGAAAGGAAAGAACTAAAGTAAGCATAACTGATTTAGTCTGTAATATTCTATTGACAAAATAAATTAATAATAATGAACTCTGTCTTGAAATGACTGATTTCTGAGCTTTTGTGTGAATTTAAATTTAGACAAAAATAGCTAAAGTGCTCTTGTGGCTTTAAATTACCTTGTTCAAATCTTTTCCATTAAAAAGAACGATATTTGCAAATCAAACAGATGAGTTTGCTGCTCACATAGATGAGTGCTCTTCCTCAAAAACTTATTATTATTATAACAAGATGATACTCTATTTAAACATGGCAATTGAATTTCACTTTTCATTTGCTTCTTCACTTCATAGGGAAACTTCACTGTTTTACATTTCTCTAGACTTCAAAAACTGGTAGAACTACATTGCCTGAGGAAAATCCCACTGAAGGTGGTGTTTTTAGTTCTTTGTGTCCAACAGTGAATTCTATGTCAAGCTAAACTGAAAATTGACATTGTAATTTATTCTGTGTTCCATTTAATTTTCAAATTTCCCAATTAACTTTGTTATCAGAATAATGTGCTAGACACATGCTTAAAGGAACTTCTATTTATAGACTCCAAAATAAAAGAATACACAAATCCATATATTTTTGACATATCACAAAAGAATCAATTGGTTAATATGCAGATGATAAAAATGACAAATACTGAATCCCATACCTCCATGTCACACAGCCAGGACACATAGCATGACGTGAGTACCAAAGTGTCCTGGCAGAGCAAGGCTTCCCCTTTGTTGGTGCCAACTCACAGGGACTCTGTTCGCCTCCTTCTCTTCATTCCTCTCATTGCCTTCAGCCTGCTTCAGAAAGCAGCCCTCGCACTTGGCATCTCTACCTTTACAGTTCTGAATGCTAGTGTCACTTTCACTCTCAGCTTCCACACACATCTCCTTGTTTTGGTTTGTGTGCAGTAAGCGTGACTTTGTTGTGTGTTGCATGGTTTCCCAAGCTTTCCTTTAGAATCTTAGTGAATGTTGTCATGACCTGCAAAGCAAGCATAATTTGGAGTAAAATTATGATTTTACCACTGCTGTGAACCATTTGGATCCTCAAATCAACCATAGTTATAGCCTATGGCCTGACTTCTGTTGGACTTCTCCAATGAATTTTCATTAAAAAATCACCAGGTGGAATTGTGTGAGTTATTCATTCTACATTTTTTTTTTTCCTCAAAGAAAAGTTTTGAAAGAAGCTTACACTTTCACACCTGCAAGCCTGCCACAAATCTAGCCCATTCCTATTATAACTTCAAGGCATCATTTTCTATTGTCCATGAAGCTAATACTTGTGAACCTGCTGCCTATCTCCATCCACTGTGGTAATCTCTTTAACAACTTAATCCACATTGGTAGTATCTTTTCAGGTCAAATTTTAAGTTTTCTAAAAATTGTCCCTCTCTTTCCTCTTTGCTCAGCACTATCACAGTATCTATGCCTGAAAGCAGTCAGTATCACTGTCCAATTGCTATGCTGCCTAGAAATGCCCCTGCAAGTAACTCAGTCCAACACAATTGAATTCAGATCCAGAGATTTAGATGATAGGTGAAGTGTGTTCTAGTTCTTTCCCAGAGTATAACATTGGTTGTGCTAATCACTTTCTCAAGAATATTCTGGGAGGTTGAGGAGATAGCTCAGTGGCACAAGTGTCTGCCTGGTGAGTGCAAAGTTCTGAGATTGATCCTTGGTCCTGTAATAATAATAATAATAATAATAATATTGTGGTTCATGTATGAAACTTCATTAGTTCTTACATTTCTGTCAACATTTTGGTGTTCTGAGCTTCCACAAAAAAGAAGAAAAAAAAAACTACCCCTAAGTTCTTGTTATAATTTGCATCCCATTGTTCCCCAAAAGGCTCATAGTCAAGGGGCAGGGACTTCTGACGTTTAAGATTAACCCATGATTCATTAGGATTATGAATGGTCTACTGGGATAATAGGTCTTATTATCCCTGGGATTTATGGGTGTGAGTGCTACACCCAACCTGGGGCCAATAGTCTGAATGTAACACAAGTGTGACAGAAAGACAGACTCCCTCTGTTGCCGTGCTTGGCCTATTGATATTGTTGCTGAGACAGATTTTGGAACTGATAGTGGAGTCTTTCTGTGACTAACCTGACCATGTGGATTATAAGGTTTTGGTAATGGCTTATGGGAAGAGATAGGAAATGTTTGGATAGGTTGTCTACTTGTAAAGAGCTGGTATAGCTTTGGCTGTTCTGTTTGAGAAATTTTGGTCAGAGCTCACACCAGAAGATGGTCTGGAATCCTATCTGCAAAGTCCAGGCCAGGGAGGTTTTTGCTGTGAATAAGGACTGCATTCGTTGTTGGAATTCTGCTATGGCTTGGCTGAAAGTCTATCTAAAGTTTGTTCATGCCCAGAGACTTTACCTAAGACTGACATTACACATGGCTGACCGATTAATCTTTCAAAAATATTTCAAAGCAACCAAATGTTGGGGCAGTGACACAGCAGTTATTGGGGACTTTTAGCCAGATTTATATTGAGAATCAAGGGCAAAGAGTGCAGCAGGAGGATTTCGAGTGTTGTGAGTTTAGCCAGAAAGAAGCCCCAGGAACACTGTGGACTGCCAGAACAGAGTTGACAGGATCTCCACTGCTGGGAATGAACCAGAGAATCAAAAGGGTAGCCTGAGGGCCTTACAGGAAGTGTCAGGTCTCCACACTTTGCAGCCTCAGATCTGCAAAGGTCAGGAACTTTGCCCTGAGAAAAAAAGCTGCTTAGGCCGGGTGTGGTGGCTCACACCTGAAAAAAAAAAAAAAAAAAAAAAAAAAAAAAAAAAAAAAAAAAAAAAAAAAAAAAAAAAAAAAAAAAAAAAAAAAAAAAAAAAAAAGCTGCCTAGCATCACGTTTCAGAATGGCAGCAGCATCCACACCAGGTACGAAATGGCAATAGCATGGACAATTTGTCCCTCAGAATAAGGGTCAGTGTTCATCAATCCAGGCACTCAACTGCTACAGCCAAGAGGGAAGAAAGAAGAAAGCCTGGTTTCTGCTCCAGCTGGCAGCAGACCTTGGAATCATCCACATAGCATTTGTTCAAGGTACATTCAGAATGCAGGAGTTGAGAGCTTAAGAAAGATTTCACCTCAATTTCAAAAGGACAGGGTGGCCAGGCAGTGGGCCCTTGAGAGAGCAGTGTGTAAAGCTGTGAGTGAGAAGCCTATTCTATGGACATCCTGGAACTTTGGAAAAGCAGGAAATGTGGATCATCTAAGGAAACTGCATGGGAGGAGCAAAGCCAGCAGAAGAGTGAAGTCATTGGAGCTGCCACCAAGAACGTCACAGGAGCAGAGCCACATGGAGCTCACAACTTAGCTCCAACTGCTTTGAATGTTCCAGTTGGATCTATGGTATTAAATGTTTGCCCTGCAGGATTTTGGACTTACATTTATACCAGTGTTTCATATTTCCCTGTTGTTTGCATCTTTTAAAATGGAAATGCTTATCTTGGACCTTTGAATGTTGGATGTGTTCAACTTTTTTTTTTTTTTTTTTTTTTTTTTTTTTTTTTTTTTTTTTTTTTTTTTTTTTTTTTTTTGCACAGGGGCTCACAGTTAAGATTTTGCCTTGAATCTTGAAGGGACCTGGACTTTTCAGCATTTGCTGAAACTGTTGGGACATTGGCAACTCTTATAGATGGATTAAGGTGTCTTTTGTAGAAAAGGATGTGCATGAGACTTTGGGAGTCTATGGGCAAAATGTTATGGTTTGTGTCTAGTTGTCACCCCAAAGCCACATGCAGTCATGGGGCTGGGGATTCTAGAGTTTGAGATTAACTTATGATACACTGGAATTATGGGTGATCTGTTGGGATTATAGGTTTTAGTACTGCTGTGGTTATGGGTGTGACTGCTAATCCCAACCTGGGGCTGATAGCCGGAATGTAACATATGTGAGAAATAGACTCTCAGGTACTGGGGAGATAGCTCAGTAAAATAGGCACTTCCCTGTCAAGCGCAAGGGCCTGAATTCATTCTGTAATTCCAAAAAAAAAAAAGTGTATGGGATTATTTGGGGGGCGGAAAGATAGCTCAGCAGTCTAAAGCACCTGCTTAGGTAAGTTAGGCAACAGCAGGGACCGCAGTTCAATCCCTGGCACCACATGCTGTGCCAGCGCTACCGCAGGATAGGATGAGCCAGCCATCACATAAAGTGCAAAAGTTTAAAACTTAAGTTAAAAAGAAAGAAACAGACTTTCTGTTGCTATTGTTAGCTTGTTGCCATCACTGCTATTCTGCTGTCACGAACTACTGCCGTCTTCCATGTGCCATTCTGCCTTGGGCCAGCTGAATATGGACTGACACCTCCAGTAAATGTGAGCTGAATAAACCTTTCTTTTCTTCATTTTGAGTGTCAGCTATTTGTCCCACCAATGAGAGAAGAGTAACTAAGACACTTCTGCTTACAGAACTGCATAATTTCTTTAGTTTGCAGCTTCTAAATTTATTCAAGTTTTGTTTCTAAGTTCAATTTACCCCAAGCTAATATATAAAATATATAATTGTGATGATCAATATCCACTGTATAATGACTGTATAATTTTGAGAGGCATATCATTTTATTGAGACTTGAGTTGTACACTTAACAAATGTGGTAATACTTTTATGTTGTGCTCATAATAATTTTTAAATTCATTTGTATTTAAATTATTTTATCAGCATATTTTATGAAAATTTTAATTCCAAATTATATGATATTGTTCCAAAAGCTAACTTCTTTTCATAGACTTTGACTATATTCCTATACGTACAAATTTCATAAAAATTAATTTGAAGATTCTTGTTTTTAATTGGAAGGCTTAGTTTTATCATCTAGCTGTCACTTAGACACCGTGAAATCTGAAAATTTGATTTGAATTTTCCTACTACTGGATAGGCAAAAAAATGCTTGAATTTAAGAATTGCAAAGTCCAAAATAGCCTAGTCTTGTAAATGTACAAATGTACTTCTACAGGCAGCTACTTAATGATATTTTATGGGAAGTGTCAAGGTGTTCATGGTATGTGAGCAGTTGGAAATATCTCCTCTATGGGATTTCAAGTAGTCTCTATCAACACAATGCACTTAAGTGCTGGCATTGTGAGAAAAAGTAGCCATCTCAGGAATAAGGTTTCTTAGTGTGATCAGCACACTTGAAATATTGTACTGGTCAGAAGATAGAAGCCTTCCATGACCAAAGACAAAAGCAGATAACAAAGGTGAAAGTAGAATGGAATGCCAGGACTAGGATTCAGGGTACAAATGAACTGTTCTAATGTTGTGTAATGGCTTCAGTCTAGATACACCCTGCCCCAGGATCATATTGTCAGAGCTAAGGCTTTTTCAGAGGTGGCCTAACTTAGAGTGTGTGATTAATTCAATACTAGGATTTAAGCTGTCTGTGTTAAGGGTGTGTGAATACTAAATGAGTTCACTGATTGTTTTTGGCATTGGCATAGTCCCAGTAGCCTAGATACAGACAAGGGACAGAAAGAAGGTTGCCTTGTCATTTGCTTGCATTGTTATCTTGTGATCCACAAGAACTATTTCTCATCTGTGATGCCTGTCTGCGGTGCCACCCGATGTTAAAGCCAGCAGATAATGACTGAAATCTATACAAGATGTCAGCTCAATAAGCCCTTCCTCCCTTAACTTTGGGTGTCTGGCATTCTGTCTCACCAAGGATAAAAGTGACTAAGACATGTTGCATAGCTCATGCACATGCACATATAGGCTCAGGCAAACCCAAACATTGTTTATTAGTTTGGAAGAAAATTCTTCCTATGTTTTTATCAATCACTAATTGAAAGAAATGATGTAAAGATACTGTGATACCTTGCGTGGCTGAAAACTTTGGATTTTTATTTATTTAATTTTAAAAACTATGGATGAATGTTTAAATTTTAAAAAAAAGTATGGACTTGGTGAGATAGTTCAGCAGGTCCTGAATTCAATCCCTGGTACTGCAATCAATCAGTCAATGAATAAATCAGTATATTACACTGAAAGACAAACAGCCAATACTCCCAATCAGAATATGCCTCTCTGACCAAACACAATTTCCTTGCTTTCTGAAGCAGTTTTAAAAGACCTTTTTTATGATTTTTACTTGAACTGTTGTGACTGACTCAGTGGTCTGAATTGATTAAAAATATTTATCTTTCATAACTATTTTCACTTTCAAAATCTGTGGAACAATGTGGAAGTGGACATATGATAAGTTGTTTTAAGTATTTCTCTTGGATATTTCTAGCCAGCATCATTCACTTAATTTTTCTAACATCACACCTTCTAAAGAAAATCACACACCAAGATGATCTCGATTGCATCAGTGAATGACAAAATTGATAAGACATAAGTGTTGCAAGTAAGGAGTACTATTTTATGGAGTATTAAAGGGAATTTACTTTTTACCATAATAAATTCTTTAAAATTTAAATCTTCCTAGTATAGATTGATCACCATTTTTACGTGTCCTGGATCAGCCTGATTATTCTATCCAGAATAAATACAATAAACTAAGAAAAACAGTAATTCTGTCTTCTAGATCTAGATACAGATCTTGGCCAGTTTGTAGATTTACTAACATAAATGAGATGCATAGAGGTTCAGCCATGGTGATTGCATATTTTGAACTGGATAGTGTTGGCAAAATAGAGCCAATGTACTCAGTCATTATTTTTATTATAATGGTGCTCATTGTAAAAAAGATCTCTATTTCCGATTTTTTTTTCCAACAAATCTAACAAATTTGTACATTAACTTGGTGAAGGAAGCCCAATAGCACATGCTCTCATGGCCCAATCTTGAGAATACAGGGACACCATTAACTCAGTGATGCCTTTACATGAGTACCCAAAGCTGCATCAGCCCATTGATCCTACACAAACCATGAAATTTTACAACTCAGTAGCACTCAGTCAGAATCTCACATTCAAATGCAGGCTTTTATTTTGTGAAAAAGCTTACTTTAAATTCTTCTTCATGATGGGGCCCAGCGGGATGGCTCAGTGGTCTAAAGCGCCTGCTTAAGAAAGCTTGGGCGGCTTCAGGGACCGCGGTTCGATCCCCGGCACCACATGCTGCGCCAGCCCTGCTGTCAGGGCGCGGGCTGAGCCAGCCATAAAAATGGGTGAATAAGCAAATAAAGGTTATGAAACAAGAAAAACATAAATAAATAAAATTTTAAAAAAATTCTTTAAATTCTTCTTCATGAGTGAAAACACTAAAGACATTGAAGTTACAGAATTGCGATGGGCTATGTACCATTAAATATTTACTAGTGAAGCTGGGCGTGGTGGCGCATGCCTGTAATCCCAGCACTCGGGAGGCTGAGGCGGGAGGATCGGTGAGAGTTTGAGACCAGCCAGGGCTACAAAACTGAGCTCAAGGCCAGCCTGAACTGTACAGCGAGACTCTGTCTCAGAAAGACAAAAAAAAAAAAAAAAAAAAAAAAAAAAAAAAAAAAATTTACTAGTAAGATAAAGATTTTGGAAAATAAATTTTGAGATGTTATTTGAGAAATAAAGCTGGAATATAGTGGGTAATCAGAGCGGGTGTTGAAGAAGAGTCATTTGGGGAACTTAGTAAAAGTAATGACCCTCATTTCACAACCAATTAGCTCCAATTAATGGAGAATATCTAAGAATTAGCCCTTCACATCAGAAAGTTATAAATACTTTAGAGGTATATTAAAGATTCATGTATTTTTAAAAGTTAGAATATACTGTATTAAACAACAGCAAAATAAACACTACATTTAAAGGCAATTCCATTCGGATTTTCGTTCATACTTACTTGTTTGAAGATTTTTGTAATTCCTTGACTTCTCCATAATGTCTTTTCCTTCTGCACCACAACAGTTGTTTATTTCAATATCATATTTATTTAAATATAGGGATCTTCCCTTTTGACAGTGGGAACACAACTCTGAACCTTGTTCTTGTCAGGTAGATATTGTGCCAATAGCTCTACTGCTGAATTTAAACTCAGCAGTAAATTTTGTGAATTTTGGTGCATTTTCTTACCTTTAACTGAGGCAGTATGATATTCATAATATATTAACCCTTGTTTTAAAATGTAAGTTCAATTTAAATTAAGCATTTATTTAATATCATAGCAAAGAATATATAAGTTGGAAAATATTTTTTAACTCATCTAAAAATGCAGAACTCTATTATGGGTTTGCCAATATATAGAAGCGAAGATTTTCACATGCGTATTTTACTCTGCATGAGAAGACAGTAGAGAAGGGCATTGTTCACAGCCAGTGAACACTGACAGTGTTTTAAGCATTAGTAAGTATAGAGACAAAAATCAAAGTGATTTAAAAATTAAATAATATAGGGAAGTCAGTGAGGCATTTCTGAGCAGGTCACATTTGATTAGAGTGGGTGAACTGTTTGTGTTCAAAAAACAGTCATATAGAAGAAATCTATCGAGTAATTTCTGAATCACGCTGTGCACCTTCAAGTAAGTACGGATATATAGTTATACTCAATATATTTATAATTAAATTCCATAAGACATTTGCTTATTATCTCAGTTACTTTTACAATTGCCAAAACAACATATCCAACATGTACAACATAGAGGAGGAGCAGTTCATATTGGCTCATGACATGTAGAACTTTCAGCCCATAGTCAGTGGGCTCTAGTGCTGGGTGGTGTTACAAAAGGGGCATGAAATGTGAGAAAGAGTCCGTAGCATGGAAGGCAAGAGGCCTGGAAGCAGCAGGCCTTTCTTACCTTCTATTTCACTTAGGGCACAAGCCAAAGTTAGGTTCCACCCACACCCAGAGTGGGCCTTCCTATTATGCACACCCAGAGTTCTGCTAAACCAAGTAGTAGACTAATTTCATTAGTACACACCCTTAATCCATACTAAAATTTCTGAGATTCAGCTATCAGTGGAAAGCTTCAACTATGAAACCATGACGTTTGGGGGGACATAGGGAATACATCTTACCAGACTCCATCCCTACAATCTTTCATTGCTCCACAAGAGTTTCACAGACAAGGGAGGAAGCCTTTAATACTTGAGCCTTTGAAGCCTATTTATCTGAATCCCAGCAAGGCTACTCTGTTTCATTAGTGGCTGGAGTTTTTCAACATAAAGGTGGGGAAATACAATAATAATGATAATTTTTTTTCTTCAGATACTGTATAGCATGTCTCCATATTTTGTTCATTTGTATTCAAAGATTAAGCTGAACACTTTATCTCTCACCATTATATATTTATTCCATGTAACTGATCACTGAGAGAAAGTAAAACTGCATCATGCCCAGTTTTGAAAAGAAATTTTAAGGTAGGGGCCTGGCAGAATGGTTCAGTGTGGCTGGAGGGACCACAGTTCGATCCCCGGCACCACGACCTTTGCCAGTGCTGGCGTCAGGGCAGGCTGAGCTGCCCATAAAAAAAGGGGGGAAAAAGAAAAAAAAAGGAAAGAAAAAAGAAAAGAAAAGAAAAGAAAACAAAGGAAATTTTAGGGTTGTAATGACTTACTTTCTGCAGACCAGTTGGACAAATTTTAGTCATAAGGCTTCAACACTTGCATGAAAATTTTCCTGTTTCTGCAAAACTAAGGTCAAGTTAAAATCCCATTACACTACAATGGTAAGAGAAGATACAGTGGATACTAGGGACAGATTGTAAGGGTCCCCCCTGCCATTGTCCAATGCAAATTGTTCATCTGACAACTGCATGGCCTGAATGAGCTTGTCTGCATGAAAAAACGAAGAAATAAAAAAAAAGAAACACAATTTAAACAGCAA
>PVJA010043817.1:0-16528 GCA_004027025.1 Myocastor coypus | reverse complement strand
AAAAAAAAAAAAAAAAAACAAGAGCAGCAAGGAGTATGTTTTAGAGAAGAAATAGTGACATCTTGATCCACTCAAAAAAATAGCACTCTGGCACATACATCATGACCCAAGGTCATCAAAATCACATTCTCCTGAGGCGAGCCTAGAAAGACCATACATGAGATAAGAATTGTTCACAAAAAGTCACTGAGGCACAGCTGTTTTATCCTTACTGCTCTGCAAGGAGCATGAAAGGCATTCAGTATTCAAATGTACATTAGATAGAAATCAGATTCTCCTTGGAATTAGGAACTGTCAGGAGTTGCTTTTGGCTATTATCAATTAAAAGCAGTTTTCATAAACAATTAATTCATTCTCTTTTTATAAGATATTATGAGCCACTTTTTCTCAACAACACTATGAGACTCTTATTAACCCTGCAGCAAGTAATGGGCTAGAATTTCTTTTTTATCATTCTTATGACTGCCTTGCCATTAGAAAGGGACATAATAATTTTATGATAGCCTGAACAAGACCATAAACCTTTAATAGACTTGTAAAAAAGGAGTGTAACCTTTTTAATATTCGGTCTCATCATTGGATGAATTCATTCTACCCTCCCCTGACATATAACTGATGCCCTAAGGCCTGCAAAATAGTTTTGTACTGGGGAAGAATGCTCAACTGTAGCTCTTCCTCTGGTCTGAAGGTCACCAGCATTTAGCATTCCCAAGCACTTCTTGACACCTTACTGGTGATTCTTTTTGTAGCTCTTCCATATCCCAGTCCATAGAGCTGTGGTCTTACTATAGTTCTGGTGACATTCTGACTTAATCTCAAGTTTTCATGTGGGGCTAAAAACTAAATCAAAGGAAATGTTCTAGTAGTTAATAAGTGTTTTCTTGCATACACATTTTCAATATCATTAAAGATCGTAACTTATAATTTTTCCCTTTTCTTAAGTGGGAAATTTCTTAATTTACCTACCCAACATTGATAGCATAACCAGCTGTACACACAACTCCCAAAACAATATGGTTGGGTATTATAATTCTATGATCTCCTCTATAGTGAAAAAAATCAAATTTTTTGTGTTATTTTGGCATTGTTAATTGGTGTGCCAGACATTTTTGTTCCAACAATCAATATGCCTACTCTCTCAGAAAGCAGAGACACACAAAAAAAATCTTTGGAGACAACCATGGTGAGAAAAAAAAAAAAAAAAATGAATATTGCCAAGGAGGTAAGCCTTTGATTAGAGGAAATAAATTGGAAGGGGTGGGGAAGTTCAATCTGTCATTGTCATGAAACCTGTAGTATTCGCTGTAGAATAATGTGGTTATAAATCTATGAGCCAACTTCCAACCTAACTCTCTAAAGCCTCTTAGCACATTAATGTGTGAAAAAGCCTTGAGAAAGAACCAGAAGAGATCCGGCTACTTGAAAGTATAAGGATATTAGATTGCTATCTCTTGAAGCAATGGCTTTGTAAGAAAGGAGAGACCTTTGCAGATGCAAATGTCTTTTAATACAATACACAATTATTCCAGTGAAATAATATTTTCTAAAAAGTTCGTGAATCAATTGGTTATTTCTATAACCAATAGTCAACTTGAACAGTAAAATAGCAGCTCTTCTGTAACACATTAACCTAAACTTTCTGTACTAGACCAGTGCTTTGTAAATTTTGAATAAGGAGCAAGGCAGCTCCAAAAAATCTGAGGAAGCTTATAAGCTGGATCTTCAGGAAGATGCATATTCATAATTATAGCCACATAACATCACAGTTAGTGCAAAGCTCAAAAGTTCATGTACTGAGCCTACGGGTGTGACAAGAAAGTCCCATACTAGATAGCAGGCTCCTGAGGGCAGGGAAAGTTTTCTTATCTGCACACCTGCAGCTCTGGCACATGGAGGTATAGCACAGGACTGCAATAAGCACTGGCTGTGCTGAAAGTGCAGGATGGATATGTGTGCGCATGGGTATTTTGTTAAAAGAGAATGTTCTGTCTAAAACATCAATGTGCAGTTTAGCTGCAAAGCAAAGAATCTGAAAGCAAAGGTGCACAGAAAAATACTTGAGGTAGAAAAACTAATTAGGAACTGAAATAGAGTGGCTGTCTTAGTTACTCTTCTCTTGTTGCTGGAAAAAATATACAACACTCAAAATGAAGGAAGGAAAAGTTTATTAGCTCACAGTTACTGGAGGTTTCAGTCCATATTCGGCTGGCCCAAGGCTGAGTAGAATAGGACAGAGAGCATCCAGTTCATGGCAGTGTGACAGCAACAGTGGCCACAGAGGCAACCGACCAAACAGAGGAGACAAGAGCAACAGCTCTAGTCCGTCTCTCTGTCTCTCTTTAAATTACATCAGGCTCTGGGGCCCAGCAGGGTGTCTCAGTTGTCTAAAGTGCCTGCTTAGGAAAGCTTAGGCAGTTGCAGGGACCGCAGTTCGATCCCCGGCACCACATGCTGTGCCAGCCCTTCCCTCAGGGCAGGCTGAGCCGGCCATAAAAATAAATAAATAAACGAACAGAAGTTCTGAAACAAGAAAATAAATAAATAAATAAATAAATAAATAAATAAATAAATAAATAAAATTCTTTAAAAAAATAAATAAGTTACATCAGGCTCTCTGCCTTAGCCTCTCCACCTCAGGCCACACCTATAATTCCCAAAAGTACTCGGACCATAATCTGATCAGTATTAAAACACATAATCCCGGTGGATCATGGATCAAGTCTCAAACTCTAGTTGTCCCTCATACAGTCATGGGGCAGGGACTTCTATAGATTGAGACTTGACTCATGAGTCACTGGGATTATGTGATTTAGTACTGATCTAGAGTTTGAGACTTGATCCATGACACCTGGGATTATGTGCTTTAAGTACTTCTGGGATTATGGGTGTAGCCTAAGGTGAATAGGCTCAGGCAGAGAACCTGATGTAATTTAAAAAGAGACAGAGAGACAGAGAGACAGACTTGAGCTGTTGCTCTGCTGCCCTGTCTGGTTGGCTGCCTCTGTTGCCATTGTTGTTGTTCCACCACCATGAACGGGATGCTCTCTGCCCTGTTCTACTCAGCCTTGGGCCAGCTAAATATGGACTGAAACCTCCAGTAACTGTGAGCTAAATAAACCTTTCCTTCCTTCATTTTGGGTTTCAGGTATTTGTGCCAGCAATGACAGAAGAGTAACTAAGACAATCGTCCTCCAAATAAGCATTCTGCTGGAAAAAAAGCTGATAGGCCATTTAAATTACAGAGTTTATACATGATGATCAGTGTGTCAGTTTTGCATAACATCACAGCATTGATTCTAGTAGTCCACAGAGCATGTATCCACTGAGAATGAAGTCTTCAACCATTTCAGCAGGAAAGAGAACCTTGTATGTTCAGCAGATTCTGAATATCTAATCTATTGCAATCAAGTTGATTCTGTGCAATGAAAAGATCTGCTAAAATTAGGAGCAAGTCACTTCAATATGAGAAGTGCATCCTCCAGTTTCAAGTCATGTAAAGGAAAGGGGCATTCAGAAGCAGGTGGCTAAATCTATCTACAACAAACATTGTGACAAGTCCCCCAACGTAACACATGGCATGGAAACAGCCTCAAGGCAATGCCAAAGCTATCTTTCCTTTACCAAGTGAGATACTGAGCATGCAGAATGCACCAAAGTTATGCTCTCTCTAGGAGGCAATTAGTAAATTGCTCACATTTTGCTGCTGAAAAAATACATTAGCATGAACAGATGGAAATTCAAAATTCTGCAAATAGCAGATATTAGGAATTATAGATGTGGTTTTAATTTTCATCATGCAAAAGAGAACTACAAAATATGAACTGCTCTTTCTATAATTAAGCACATAATTAGAGTGCATCAAATTTATATCCACTGCAGCTCACGCTTCTTTCTACTTATTTCTAAATTTATATACATCCTGAGTCTAGCAAACCTAGAGATCAGCTCCACACTAAAAGAATCTTCCCTGACAGATAAATGGCACAGAACTATTTCTCAAACTAAGCCTGCCAAGACTCACACTCACTCACTCACTCCACACTGCATGCTGCAATAATAAGACATTATAAGACTTGAAGAAGTGGTCCTTATGTGAGGACAGATGGAGAGAGCAGCTGAGGGTGCAGTCCAGCCAGTACATTGACTCCATGTGAGTAGAACAAATCATATTTAAAAGAATTTGTAGGAACATTTAGTCTGGATAACAAAATGTACGTGATGGAGACTGAACAGGAGAGAGTAATGATGTTTCACATTACAATGTCTCTTAGTAACTTCTTGGTCTTTCTGCCTCTTAAAGACAAAAGATAATCAGTGACACGAACATAAATTGTAGATTAAATGGAGAAGGGCCTTAGGAAATATTTTAACTGATTGTCACACTTAAAATATATAACATAGTAGGCCATGGAAATGAAATCACTAACATGTTAACTATGTTAGGGTAGTTATTCCTTTTCTTATTCTCAAATAGGGCATTTTGTGCTACCTGTGAAGATACAGAAAATAATTTAAATCTAATTTTTGTTTGACTTTTTAAAAGAAGTCCCCCAGATAATCCAAAAATACCTTTTAAAAACTAATTTTCTTCAGAAGGGCCGGCTGTATAGCTCAGGAAGACTAAGTGCTTGCTTAGGGAAGCGCAGGGGCCAGGGTTTGGTCCCTGACCCCACCGGCTGTGCCACCCCACCCACCTCGCTCTGCAGCTCAATGGAGTCTGGGCGTGGTGGTGCTCACCTGTAATCCCAGCACTTGGGAGGTGGAAGCAGGAGGATTGCTATGAGTCAGTAGTGAGACCCTGTACTAAATACATATATACATACATACATACATACATACATACATACATACATACTAATTCTCTTTGTAAAAGCTCTGAGTGGCAATTTCCTGGGGAAGCCCTGTGATCCCCTTTGTCAATTCTGTGATGCATCTGGTTATACATATGAAAGGGAAGCTCTGGAGAAGCGTTCCAGATTAGAATCCAAAGTAGTGAACATCACCCAAAAGATCTAAAAAATAAGAGGAATTTTATTTTAGTTTTATTTTTGTTTTTTAATAAGGGGAATTTTAAAAATTTCTTTTCTAAGAGGAATGACACATGTACAGCTTTTAAGAAACAAGTTAAACCCAAAATGGTTCTGCCCTGAGCAATGCTCTTTTCTCTTACTGAAAATTAGCAGATTTTTTCCCTGTTCATGAAATGTTAAGAAAAACTAGTTTTTTCTTATATTTTTATTTCTTAGTAGAATTTTCCAGTTTTCCTAATAAAGATATTTTTACTTTGCCAATCAAATATTTTGCCTAAAATTTGCTTGATTTTCCTTAGATACTTGATAAATGATTAAAGGGTTTTTTTAAAAAAAATATAATGTACTATTATACAAAGTGACAATTTTCAATGACAGTACTGGAAAATGCAAATAACATCTACTGACAAATAATATCTATGACAAACAATATCTATTGATTGTCTGTATTTTGTGTAGAAGTTAGGAAATAAAAATAGAGCTCTCAGAATTTCAGATGGATGAATTATTCAGAAACTGACTTGAGGACATGCCCTAACCTTCTAAAATTACTCACCCAGGGAAAATAGCAATTATACAGATTTTAATCCTTTTCTCCCACTGTGAGAAAGAGTTTGTACAGAGGGATATTTTCATTTATAACTTATTTAAATTATCTTTCCCAGATACTTCATGCTAAACTCAGGTTCTTTGTTTTAATAAAATGGCTAGAAAATATTGGAAGCAAGCATACATACATTACACCTAGTAGTTTATATAAAAAAGTAGGAGGCTATTGAAATTTTTTGTTTTGTCTTTTTTTTTTTTTTTTTTTTTTTTTTGAGACAGAGTCTTGCTATACAGTTCAGGCTGGCCTTGAGCTCACTTTTGTAGCCGCAGCTGGTCTCGAACTCGCATCGATCCTCCTGCCTCAGCCTCCTGAGTGCTGGGATTATAGGCGTGCACCACCATGCCGGGCAGCTATTGAAATACTGATTCAGTATTAGATGTATTAATTTCATGGTCATTGTAGCTCAAATTTTTCTTATAATTCCTAAATGTATCCACATTGACTTTAGCAAAGTATACTGAATATATTAATAGATTTGGTCTTAACTTGCTCATTTAGGAATTTAATATGTGTTCAGGAGAATTCAGTAGAAGATAACTAGATAAGCCATAATTAATGAAGGTAGAAACAATACAAAAATAATTCGTGAAGTTAAAAAGTGAATGATCCCCTACCATCACCCTCAAGCACTTCAGTTTTGTTTGAAGAATAGTTACCACATTTACAGATGCATCTTTAAAGTATAAATTAAGTCTTTCCTTAATATACTTAATTTTTTCAGTATAATAATTTTAGGGCTCTTCAACTATTTAGTAATACAGTAATTCCTACATTTTTATTACTAGAATTTTGTCATAAATAGATTCACAGCCAAATAGTCATTCAAGAATCATAGCTAGAGATGGATTAGCACAACTTGTTAATTACAATTTGAAACAGTGGCTGCACATTTGGTTGAAGTTATCAGATTCTCACTATAATTTAGTTATAGCTGATTAAAATTGCAAAGGACAACCTTGTATTCAGGAAATCATGTACCAAACAAGTAAAATAATAATATAAGATAGATAAATCCACATTTGGAAGAGTTTCTTGAAGAAAGCAGCAACTTATAAAAGATTCTCACTCAATGGAATTTCCATTAGCAATGAAATCAAGGGTGTTATGGTTTATGTCTAGTTGTCCCCCCAAGGCCTCATGAGTCATGAGGCAGGGACTTCTAGAATTTGAGACTTGATCCATGATCCACTAGGATTATGTATTTTAGTACTGATGAGACCATGGTCTGAGTACTGCTGGGAATTATAGGTGTAGCCTGGGGTGGATAGGCTGAGGCAGAGAGCCTGATGTAATTTATTTATTTATTTATTTATTTATTTATTTATTTATTTATTATGTTATGGCTGGCTCAGCCTGCCCTGAGGATGAAGTTGGTGCAGCATGTGATGCCAGGGATCAAACTGCGGTCCCTGTGGTTGCCTAACCAGGCGCCTTAGACTGCTGAGCTATCTGTCCGCCCCTTTTAAATTTTTTCTTGTTGTTGTTTGTTTGTTTGTTTGTTTGTTGCGGAACTGAGGATTGAACTCAGGCCCTTACACTTGCCAGGCAAGTGCTTATTCTCTTGAGCTATCTCCCCCACCCCAAGCCTGATGTAATTTCTTTTTTCTTTTTTCTTTTTTTTAGAATTTTATTCATTTTATTTTTTTCTTATTTCAGAACTTTTGTTTGTTTGTTTGTTTATTTATTTTTATGGCCAGCTCAGACTGCCCTGAGGGCAGGGCTGGCGCAGCATGTGGTGCTGGGGCTCAAACTGCGGTCCCTGCAGCTGCCTAAGCTTTCCTAAGCAGGCATTTTAGACCACTGAGCTATCCTGCCAGGCCTGCCTGATGTAATTTAAAGAGAGAGAGAGAGACAGACTGGCACTGTTGCTCTCTGCTCCCTGTTTGTTCTGTTGCCTCTGTTGCCATTGTCACTATTCTGCAGCCACGAACTGCTACTCTCTGCATTGTGCCTCTCTGCCATGGAGCCAGCCAAGCATGCTGAAACCTTCAGTAACTGAGAGCTAAATAAACCTTTCCTTCCTTCATTTTGAGTGTTAGGTATTTGTTCCAGAAATGACTAAAAAGTAACTAAAACAAGGGGATATGTTTTGTTTTGTTTTTAAATTCACTGCTGAATCACTGTTATCTACATGGAGTGAGTTAATATTTTTAGAATCAATGAATAAATACCAGGCCATTAAGTAATCAAGGCCTATGTGAACAGCTCTGTAGGAGTTATTTTCTTTGTTTGTTTTGTTTTTGCAGTACCAAAGATCAACCTCAGGACCTTGTGCTTGCCAGGCAAGCACTTATTTCACTGAGCTATCTCTCCAGCCCTTGTAGGAGTTTAATCAAAGGGAGAAAAAGATTGAGACGTACAGCGAAAAAGAAAGAAGGAACAAGTAGAAAACAGTGAGGAGCAAAAATGTTACAACAGACTTGGGAGCAGAGGAGTAGAAGTAAAAGAAAATGAACCTAAATGAAGAGAGATACCTCAGCCTTCCCACTGCCACATGTACCTGTTGTCCAACACTCACTCAACAAGCATGTATGCTCCACAGGAGCCCTGACTCAAACAAGGGGTAGAGAAACATTGACATTGTTCCTATAATCTGTTTTGTTGTAGACAAAAGTAATACAATTCCTAAAGCGATTAAGCAGCAAATGATAATATCCATAGCTCTTTTAGGACTCCATTAATTACATTACATGAGTAACAAACAGCAAGTATGTAACATCGCTGACTCTTTTGGCTTATATTTTTCTGCTTACTTTAACTGGACTTCAGCATTAATACATGTAGCTTCACAGGTTGTGCTCTTATTGGATACTTGAATCTCAAGTTGCTTGGCTCAGAATAGGTAGCATCAAAACCAAAAGAACAGGTATCCCAGGCAGATTACATTTTCGTCCAGCTCTGATCCAGTTCCTCAATTAAATCTGAATTAAGAAGGATAAGCAAGCTCAGCACTAGTCCTATTGCCTTAGTCACTCTCCACTCGAATTGGTTAGATGAGGGAGCTTTTCCTGTCTACTCAAGCAGGCCATAAATGTGAGCCTTATCTCTCCCCTCTCCTGTCCTGGAATCTCCCTCAGCTGTCATGCAGCACATCCTGTTTGATCTGCCAGCCTCTTCCAGTTTCTCAAGTTCTGTACTTGGCGTTCACGCAGTGCACAACAAGCTCCCAGTGGCAGCTGCCTAAGCAGCTCAACTTGCCCCTTTGTCCAATTCCCGAGGCTCCTAAAGGTTGTCCTGGGTCAGAGCATGAGCTTTCTGCCAGTGGCGTGTCTTGCTGGCCACTGCTTGTACTGTAGCTTGGCCCTCAGAAAGACTGAGCTTAGTTGGTGGTAATAGTACCAGATCTTTTCTTTAGCCTGGAATTGAGAAATCAAGAAATTTTCTCTGGCCCCATACAGTGTTAATTGGCTTTCTTATAAGGTTCACTGTGAGTCTTAATTTCCTTGGTTCAGTGACAGAGTACACTGTTCAAGCTCCTTCTCACTACTCCTTACCCTCCACTCCTACTCCGTAAGGCAGCTCAGTAACACAAAAGCCACTGAAGCCATTAGCAAGGGTCCTACATGCAGGAGGGATTTTTTTCTCAGTGTTCTGAAGAGTAGGTGTTTGTGTGTCTGTGTTTGGTGGTACTGAGGACTGAACCCAGGGCCTTCACCAGCCTACATTTCATATTTTATTTTTAGACAGGGCCCTACTAAATCACTAAGTTGTCCAGGCCAAGCTCAAATTTGCAACCTTTCTTCTACAGATTCCTAGATTGAATGCTAGCATTGTAGACTACACCACCATACCTACTTCGAAGTTTCTGATAGAAATAAAAGTATACTCAAAAAAAGTGGCTGCACTTTACCGTCCTTTAAATTCCTCTCCATGATATGGCTAATAAGAACTCCCTTCCCTCCCACATGTTTTACTCTCAGAGGCACAAGCCATGACTTCTCTCTAGCAGACTGCCTAAACTCAAGGGTCTGGTAAAGTACAGCAGCCTCACTGCTAAGTTTTCTTCCAATAAAGCAGAAGAAAGATATCAAACTAAGTCCTCCAAGAAGTCTTGGATATCCCCTGGTTTACTATAATAATGAGAGTTACAACAAAGACTTATGAACTCTAAAATTTGTTTTCACCTTTTTTCTTTTTTTGCTTGAAACAAATGCACTGTTTTTTGTTTTTGTTTTGTGTGTGTCTGTGTGTGTGTGTGTGTGTGTGTGTGTGTGTGTGTGTGTGTGAATGGTAAGTAAATGTATACAGCAATAGAGAAGGACTAAGCTGTTTAAATAATCAGTTTCAATAATCATTAAAAGAATTGTGGTCTATTTTTGCAGTTTCTTTGCCAATTGGCCTTTTGCCCCAGAATCAAACTTCCTAGTACTAAGAGTTCATAAGCATAATAGTAATAATAGTGAACACAATAATGTCATATGAGATCTTCACTGGCTGTCCACTACTGTCCATAAGTTGTAAGTGTGATCAGACAGTAGAATTTTTTTACCTAAGAAGAATGAGTTGCAGAAAGGTTAATAAAATTGACCAAGGTGGGCTCACAGTAGGCAGAGCAAAAATGTAAACTTTTGGACCAGCAAGATAGCTCACTGGTCGAAAGCTCCTGCTTAGGCAAGATTAGGCAGGCATAGGGGACCTTAGTTGGATCCCTGGTACCACATGCTGTGCCAGCCCTGCCCCAGGGTGGGGTGAACTGGTCCCTTCCCAAAAAAGTAAACTTTCCCACACCTATGAGCATGAAAACAGCTCACTAATTGTAACTGTTGCTGCTGTTTGTGCTATCTTTGCTCCCTTGATAAACAGGTACGCACAGGTAAGGAACATTACAACTGTTCACCCAAACCACTGACATTTAATGTGGCCTTTGTGATCTTTTTGGGACACATACTTTTAAAACTCTGAACATTATTTGTTTTTTAAAAAATGCTCAATATTTTAGCAACTGTAACTTCAAAATAGCTGTATACTTTTATATCACAAACATAAGAACGTATTAAGCTTGAGTCATATTGTTAAGTTTCCAACTGCATTTAACAGGACTAATTTTCCTTGTTATAATTATGACAACACTTATACCATCTACATTGTTGAGTCTGACAATTTGGAAACTCGTAAGGTAGCCTATGGCATGATCAACACACTAGTTGTGCACACACCATTTCTCTATTTTTCACCTCTCCTTAAGGCAGGGCATTCTCACACAGTGTCTTCTTTGTTTTCTGTCTTCCTGCCTATATTTCCGTTCGACAGAACTTCTTTATCTTCCCTCTCATGTTTGAAATTCCTTCCCTCCTGAGCATCATGTGAGCTACTTCATAGCTGCTTAGCCTTCCAATTTTTGGTTGTGGAATTTCTAATTATTTGGTTCTTTTATTTGGAGTTTGGCATGCCAGAGTTTATTTGGCAAAACACTCATGCCAG
Organism: Myocastor coypus; assembly: GCA_004027025.1. Lineage (NCBI taxonomy): Eukaryota > Metazoa > Chordata > Mammalia > Rodentia > Myocastoridae > Myocastor > Myocastor coypus. Next base: position 5,467 of record PVJA010043817.1, on the reverse strand, counting down.
TCCTGGCAGAAGACAGCCTGCTCTATTACATAGTTTCTGCTATCTGATTATAAAGAAAGAGCATGTAATTTAAACATTAGCTCATGTGTGATGACAAAGACATCAATTCTACTGGTTGTGCAAAACACTTTGAGGACTTGCTTTCAACATCCAGGACCTGTTCTTCCCAACTGTGACCTCTGTAATAACTTCAGTGAGGAATAAATTATGCCTGCTCTGGTCTGGGTTCACTGCAACACCTGTTGCTCTTAAGACAACTTTACCCCTGGCCAATCATGAGGTGACTTCTTTCCCTAGAGCCTAGGCTGTGCAAGATTCTTCCTGTGAAACTCATCTGCCCTGACCTGCTCTCCACGCTCCAGCACAATATCCAAATGATTGAAAAATAGGCCTTAGGCAATTTAGTATCCTAAGCTGCACTTTTTTTTTTATCACAAGAGGAATTTTTATAAAGTTAAAATATACTTTAAAATTCATTGATAGTTTTTGTAATATGGTAGATTGTAATATGCTGTTGTAGATTCTAAGTAATATCTCTTTTATAGGTGACATAATTGGAAGTGAATTACAAATGTAGATTTTACAATTAATTAAACTCTACATCAAAATCTATTAAAGACAGGTTAGTCATCTTAAATTAGATGTAAGCAAAAGTAAATTTAGCACATGATGGAACTATCAAAATAAATGAGAGGCAACAACCTCAAATAACTTACACAAAAGTTGTTACCTAATACGTAACATAAAACATTTTTTTGGATTTTTATCAGAGAAAATATGCTCATACCCAATTTCATAATCATGTAGACCAAGGGTGTCCAGTGAAGGGGTGGGGACAGATGCTGTCCTGGACAGCTAACAACATAGCTTCCCAGGGCCATAAACTTTTTGAGCCTGACTTAGGTGATTTCTAATGGTTTCATGCCTTGGTGCTCAAGTGTAGACTGGGGACAGCTGAGCTTTGTGTCTGGAAGACAGCTCACTTGAAGTGTACCCCTCTTCCTGCACCTACTTCATTCTATGGTAAGATAACCCTTCCAATATCAGACCTTCCCTGGCTGTGACCCTGGGATTCCTGATGGCTACGCTCTACCTGCCCACACCAGAGGCTGCCGCTGGGTGGACACGGAAGTTGTCTTATTTAATTATTAAATTTGGGCTTGTGGTGTCATTCGTAAATAATTTAATAATTAAAAAGGAAGATTGTCTACTTATGCACATTGACTGTATTTCATTTGTTATTTTACATGCAGGCCAATATAATTGCTCTTTACTCAGTGACCCTGACAAGCCAAAAGACTGGACATCCATGATTATAGAGATTCCTTATTTCATTCTACTCCAAGGACATTTCTGAAAATGTCTCCCAAGCATGACAGACTGCAAGAAGTTCCGTTCTGATTGCTAGAAGGTGTACAGCAAACCCCGCTATTCACAGAGATGAACTCCCTAGAGTACTGGTAAATGGTGGAAAACTTTGAATTTCATACATGGTCAGAAAAATACCTGTATGCCTACTTTTATAGTTTAAACCCTAAATATGCTATATCTCCCACAGTTATATAATGTAATTCAATAAAATACTGTGTCAATAATGCCTTAGAAAGTGCAGGGTATTCTGGTACTATCTTAGGGATCTTAGGGCTTTTATAATAACAAACTAGAAAACCCCAGAGATAATTACAAGCCATACAAAAACCTGCTATACTGGAGCACCTGCTTCCCATGGGTTACAGGGCAGCAGTAAGAAGGGAGTAAGGCTCTCGGATTGGGAGCTTGCAAACATCCCAACAGAAAAGCAGTTGTAGAGGATGTGGTTTCCCTGAAATTGCTTAGGTTTCCCTGAGCTATTATTAGATTCTAAGGGAAAATCTATGAACAACTGAAACATAGAACATTTGCAGCAATATATATAAATATATTATATATTTGAATATATTTTATATACACTATACAAAGCAGTATTTTGTATATAGCACATATAAACTATCTCATAATATATTATATATTACTGTATAATAGCATGTATGGTACATAGTATATTACTATATTATGCACTTGAGTATATAAATACATATTTGAGCTTCTAATTTATATTATAATTCATATATATATATATATATATATATCACAGACTCAAAATTAATTATAGGGAAGGATGAAAATCAAATGAGTGAAAATTACTTTGAAACAAACTCAAGTACGAGCACTCTTGCATAACTGCTTACCTGAACAGAGCTTAAGACAGAGCCCAGCAGGATGGGGAGCACTCAGTTTCAACCTCATTACACCCATTACTGCTCTTGAAGGTTTGAAACCTGTCAACACTGGATTGCCTAGTGCAAAGGGAGCTTAAGGCACAGTCTGTCAGTAACTTTCAGTTCTACCTGGTCTTCACATCATCGTTCAGCTCTCTTTCTTCTCTGGTGAAGAATGAGGAATTGAGAATTATGCAAGCTTGCATTTAGAACGTCTGATCAGGGCAAGGACAGGATGAAGCAGAGGAAAAGATACTGGCACAGAGCAGAAAGGGTTTCCTCACCAGAGTACTCTGGGCTACAGAGAAAGGCCAAAGCCAGCAGTATTTCAAATAGAAGATGAGGAATGAATTCAAATGAATGCATGGGAAAGCACTATGTGAAAGGAGAAGGAGTAACATTAGCACAGGTGCTTTAAGAACTCGAGGGGCCTCGGACATTTCAAGGAGAAGGTAGCCACGGCTAAGAATAGCACTAAAGCCCCCTGTCTTAGTTACGCTTCTCTCATTGCTGAGACAAACACCTGACACTCACAATGAGGGAAGGAAAGGTTTATTTAGCTCACTGTTACTGGAGATTTCAGTCCATATTCAGCTGGCTCCAAAGCAGACCGGCACGTGGCAGAGAGCAACCTTCTGGGGGGGGGGGGGCAGAGAGCAAGAGCGCTGGGAGAGAGCTCGCAGTTGCTCAAGCAGCTAACTTCCTACCTTACATTGAAATGCAGATCAACTGCCCCAGGGAAGAGGCAGCACCCATTTCCACAATAATCAAGTACAAATTCCAAAAGCCACCCCACCTCATGACTGTGTGAGGCTTTGGGGGGCCACCTATACACAAACCATAACACCCCCAAATAAACTTGTCATCTGGAGCTGGGTGGAACACACATGGGTGTTCAAGGATCCCACATGGCACCTGTGAAAGATGACTAACAAAGCAAATAGAGGCAAAGTGATTCATTTTCTATTATGTTTTCTACCATGAAGTTTGCATCAGGAGAGGCTGATAGTTTGCCAGCCTGGAAGAAACCTAAGTGCTACTAATTTAGCAAAAGCCAGTGGCAGTAAGTCATGGGCATTTTGAGTGCAGCTGGGATGTAGCTCCAAAGGGCAGCACCTGCCAACATGTGCAAGGCCTTGGTTTTGCTCCTTGGTACTGTGGAGGGAGAGAGAGGAGGAATTCAGGAGAGGAAAAGAAAAAGAATAAAGGAAGGAAGATGAAGACAAAATAGGAAGTTCTGAAAAAAGAACTAAATTTAAAATATAAGTTAAGGAAGATAACTTCTTGAGGGAAACATAATGGTCTTGGGACTGAAAGACTTTGTAAACATCTTTAGGACGTTCTTTCTAGAGTTCTCTTCAGTTTTCACCCTGCATTGTGGTTGTTGCATAGGAAGAAAGTACAACGTGCTATGCTTACCGCCTCCACCTCAGCAGGGTCGTACCAGACATTGATGTACGGGTGCTGTAAGGCGTCGTCCACAGATATCCTTTTTGCTGGATCAATCACTAGCATCTTTGACAACAAGTCCCTGGCTTGGCTGGCTGAAACAGTAAGTGAGAAAAATAATTAGCAAGATTCTTTTATTTAAGTGAAGGACTTTGTTAAATGGAAAGGAAATTAAGAAAACAAATAACTAGCTAGTACAAAAAATTATTAATAGCCCGGTGTGGTGGCGCACGCCTGTAATCGCAGCACTTGGGAGGCTGAGACAGGAGGATTGGTGCGAGTTTGAGATCAGCCTGGGCTACAAAAGTGAGCTCAAGTCCAGCCTGAGCTGCATAGTGAGACTCTGTCTAAAAAAAAACAATCTTAATGCATTGGAAAGGGGAATGCATTTTACATCTCTGTCATAAAGCCTGAAAGTATCACTCAGGGCCCACTGGGGTTTTCAATGCTCTTCAATGTATGAATATAGTTCTGCATGACACCTATCAACCCAGAGATTATCTGGGCAGGATGGTCTGATGGGCTTATCTGCAAAAACATAGGCAGGTGGGAAATACAAACTCTCAATGCTTCACAAATGTAAAGAGGGCTATTTGGAGCTAGTCATTGTGTGTGTTTCCATATCCTTTTTCATACAGTAGCTCCATCCGGATTTCAGTAGAATTTGCACTGCTTTAGAGGTCATATAATCCAAACCTCTTCTAATCATATAAAGAATCTGAGGTGTGGATGTGATAGAAATTACATTATGCCACTACACTAAATTTCATATTATCATTATGTAATCAGGCATATTAAACCAATAGAAGCATAACTTGGTGAAATCCAGGAGTTACTGGCTAAAGCTATTCCAAAGCTATGTTTTTTTGGTAGTAATGAAACACTCCTTACCATGACCATATTCATATGATTAATTTTAGCATCGCAGACAGTGCAATTAGAAAATTATATAGTGATACTCAGCAAGATTATTTAATAACACTACTGAAAGCCAAATTTATTTTTAATGTCTGAGGCATACTATTTTGCATACAATAGTTTTAATCAGTGTTACAGTTTGTGTCTAGTTGTCCCCCCAAAGCCTCATGCAATCATGAGAGGGGACTTCTAGAGCTTGAGACTTGAATCATGATCCACTGGGATTACATGTTTTAGTACTGTTAGGATTATGGTCTGAGTACTTCTGGGATGATGCATATGACCTAAGGCGGATAGGCTGAGGCAGAGAGCCTTAATGCAATATAAAGAGAGACAGACTTATGCTGTCGCTCTCTGCTCCCCTGGTTGTTCTGTTGCCTCTGTTGCCACTGTTGCTGTTCTGCCACCACAAGCTGCTGCTTTCTGCCTTGGAGCTGGCCGAATATGGACTGAAACTTCCAGTAACTGTGAACTAAATAAACCATTCCTTCTTTCATTTTGGGGGTCAGTTATTTGTCCCAGCAATGAGTAGAAAGGAACTAAGACAATCAATATAAAAAATAAATATTTTAAACCAATACCCAGGTGATCTTAATGGTTAACAGTGAAAATATTTAGCTTGTTTTTTTTTTTTTTTTTTTAATTTTTTTTTTAATTTTTTATTTTATTTATTATTTTTATTCTTGTTTCAGAACCTTTGTTTGTTTATTCACTCATTTTTATGGCCAGCTCAGCCAGCCCCGAGGGCAGGGCTGGCGCAGCATGTGGTGCCGGGGATCGAACCGCGGTCCCTGAAGCTGCCCAAGCTTTCCCAAGCAGGCACTTTAGACCACTGAGCCATC
>PVJA010043816.1:0-16546 GCA_004027025.1 Myocastor coypus | reverse complement strand
AAAAAAAAAAAAAAGGCTAAATGGGTAAGTCCTGGATTCAAACCCCAGAACTGAACAATAAAATTCAGTAAATAAAACAAAATAAAATGTCATTGAACTACCTTCCTGTGTATGGTGTTCAACAGCACTGACTATCTCAGAGAGAAGACACATACTTCAAACAACGCGTGACCCCTTGAAAATTCCTGGACACGCTACTATTTCCAGGCAATCCGAAGGTTCTGGAAACACCACAGTGCTTTCCGTGGACTTTGTCACACCCAAGAAAATGCCAGCGTGGGAAGAAAGCAAAGAGAATACGCCGTCCAAGCTGAAGATCTCACCGTGAGAGGCGGCGTGTCTCGCTGTGGAAAGAGCAGCTCGATCCGTCACCGGAATACGTATTTTGATCTCTAAGTCGTGTTGGCAGGGGAGCACCTCCGCTGCTGCAGCCATTTCTTCCCCTTTCCAGCTGCTTAACCTTCATCCGGGTTAAATCCCCGACCCACCCCACCTACCCCCCCGCCCCCCCCGCAAAGAAAACCTTCATCCGGGACTTTACTCCATCCCAGCAGTGCATGTGAAGCGCAGACTACTTGCTGCCTGGGGGAGCTTTAAGGCAGACACTGGATGCCAAGCGCCCAGTGCAAAATCTGTATTTATAAATATCGCTTTGCTTCTTCCCATCCCAATAGTATATATGGGCAGGGGTGGTACAGAAGTGTATACCGGGAAGGGTTCTCCACTCAGAGTTCAAGACAAGAGACCCAGAACATCCAAGCACACGCTGAAGCCGTTTCCTCAGTATTTTCTTCATGGGCGAAGAGTCGAGATGTATTAAACGAGTCTCAAATCATCTGTAACTACCAACACCTTCCCCACAAAAGAGCTTAAGACCCACAGGAGGAGAAATGGAAAGGTTACCTCCCAAGTTAGAGGTGGCAGATGACGGGATCCCGGGACTGACATTTGGGGGGCTGGGGTGGGGGGGCTCAGTCATCTCTTGGCCATTCTAGGATGACCGGAGGGAGTGAAACAGTGTCTGGAATTGGGCACATCAGACCCCAGCCCCAGCCCCTGGCCCTGCCTAGAGTGATTGAGCCAGTTTGAACTCAAAACACAATGGAAATGGCCCAGACTGAGGGCTGAGGTACGAGACGGACCCTGGTGCAGTGGGGGCAGCGCTACCTCGGACAGGGCGGTGCCTCGGTGGGCCTTGAAGACCAGGGAGGAATCCCTCAGGGCGGCCCGAAGCTGGTCATCCATCTGTGTAATGCACGGTTCAGAACACTTCCCTCTTTTGGTCCACTGCTGGCAAATGTAAACGGAGAGGCCGTGCTTGACCACAGCGGAGGCTTCCAGGTCTGTGCTTTCAGTAGCAGTTCCGTGCTCCATTTCCGTCCTGGCTACGTCTGTGTTTATTTTCCCTTTGTTGCTTTGAAAACATGACTTCCAATACCGTGCGGAACTGTCTGCAGTTGCGCATGCCTCTTTGGAACAAGGTCTCTACATAAGCAATTCAGTGTTCTGGAGCTGTCCACCGGGCTACTGTCCAGAAAACCCTTTGGCTTCGCCGCCCGCCTTGTGCGGATTGAATGTGGGACCTTGCGCTTGCCAGGCAGGCACTTCTGCTTCAGTGTCTTATTGATTTGTTTCATTTGTTTGTTTTGGTTTTGATTTTGGTTCCGTCTTGACTCTCGCTTTTGTTTTTATCTTCCTTTAGTCAGTTAAAGAGGAATCGGTCCCCGCAGGTGCCGAGGACAATGTAAGTGACACATGCATGGGTAGAGTCCTTCCGTTCTCATCTTTGGCATGCCGGGTCACTGGCCATTTCACCGCTGAAGTCATTCTTTCTTGCATGCTCCAGGTGTCCTTAATCTGCTGTGGACTCTTTCACCCTTGCCTGGACTAGCAGTCAACCAAGAATGACGCTAAATGAAATTTTATACCTCGAATTGAGCTCATGCAAATTACACGTAAAATCAGAGCACACATCTTAAGAGTTTGCTAGCGTTTAGGGGCTGAAAGAGTCCACCGCCCACGTGGAAGGGCAACTTCATGCTTCCTTGGGTGAAATTGACGATGCTCCCTCGGGCGGGGATTGCTCCTTCTGCTTTATTTCCATGGTGACCAGATTCCTACTAACTTCCGGCGGTGCGCAGGGTGAGAGGCTGCCTCCGACCAACCCGCAGCAGAAGGGTCTGAGCCTGTGGAGAGCTGGCCCTGTGGTCATCTTCACCTCTCTGCTTCTGATTAAAGACCAGATGCTTAGCGTCTTTCATCTTCTGGCAAGAAGGCCAAAACCGTCCAGACGGTGCATCCATGATAGGCCAATCGTGTGTCGTTTCTTAGAAACATTTTCCAGGGAGGTTATTAATGAATGGACCTCAGGCATTTCGGGCCCAGGAAAACAGCAGTTCCCAGCCCAGAAAGAAGAGCAGTGTTGGGAAAATTTGGTAAATGCGGATCAGTGAACTCACAGTCTCCAGCCAGAAATGGAGCGCGATCCCTTGTCAAAGCAAAATGTGTTTGCAACTCCCTGGTGTCTCCTGTTTCCTTGCATGGACAGGAAGTGCGTTTTCTCATTTTTATTTAGTTACTGGCACTGAACAGATGTGGAAAACCCAAGCTAGCATATTCCAGAAATGTTACCCAGGATATGCTTGTTTGTTTGTTTGTTTTGTGGTGCCAGGGATTGAACTCCAGACCTTGTGCTTGCTAGGCAGGCTCTTGTGCTGCTGAGCTATCTCCTTAGCCTCTGTGACCCATGGTATGGAATGAAAATCAGAATGGTTTTATGATGATTCTCTTAACCTTTAAAATCTACCTGTTACTTTTGTTGCTTACCATTCCTTCCCTCCATTCTTTTCTTCTTTAAGTGTAGGGCTTTCGTGATTATGCCCCAAGAGCAGTGGTGGTGACCCGGGGCACAAGTGTTCCTTTCTTTTCTTTTCAGACAAAAAATGTTAATGTATGAGTTGAGTTGTTTCAATTTTTTGATACAGGGTCTCACTGCGTAGTTCAGACTCGCAGTGATCTTCCTGTCTCAGCCGCCCCAGGGCTGAGAGGCTAGGCATGCACCACCACACATTGCATGTGGTACCTAGGATCGAACTCAGGTCCTTGCACTTGCCAGGCAGGCGCTTGGACCGTCAAGCTACCTCCTCAGCCCTGAGGGGTTTTTTTGTTTGTTTGTTTGTTTTTCTAAATTAAAATCTCAGTATTCTGGTTTAATTGCAGAGTTGGCACTTTGCAGTGGCTTTGGGCTTCAATGTGGGCAGTCGGTTGGTCTCTAAGTGTCACCATCACTGGTCTAGAGAGTGAAAGTCTAAAGCCCTTGGGGGCCCTGTGGGGAGCAAACCCTAGGGTCTTCCTGCCATCAGCTTTATAGCTGCAGTGACCTCTTAACACCAGTCAGCTTCGAGGTTTTCCGAAGAGAAACTTCTCCGGGGGTGTCTGGTGCAGCTGCTTATCTGAGGAACCCTGTACTTTCTGACTCAGATGCTAAAATGTAGAATCGGTCTGAAGTAGTCAAACAAAAGATGTTTCATTGTCCAGCATAACACTTGAGACCAAAATACAAATGTGAATGAGGAGATAAAGTATCAACAGCAAAGGACAATGCCCCAGCTAATAGGGCTAGGGACGGAGAACACAAAATGTGTTTTAAGGAAATTAAAACACATCCTAGCCAGGCGTGGTGGTGTACGCCTGTGATCCCAGCTCTTGTGAGGCTGAGGCAGGAGGATTGGTGCAAGTTCAAGACCAGCCTGGGCTACAAAGTGAACTCAAGGCCAGCCTGAACTGCATAGCGAGACCCTGTCTCAAAAAGACCAAACAAAAAAGAGCATCCTAAACATTCTTTTAAATTGCTGGGCCCCACAAATTACACTTGTATTTTTAAGCCCCAATATTTCATCTTTTCATCTCCCACACTGGAACAGAAGGGTTCGGGTTTCTGGCCTTGTCATCCCCAGGATGTGGCGTCTCCCGTGTCTCAGTTTACCCACCTATGAAGTGGGGGCAACAGTGGTGCCAACCACTGTTAGTAGAGTTAGTGCCTACCACTGTTGGTAGAGTGGGATAAGGTAATGAATACGATTCATCTGCCTTGACTCATAGGCGAACTCTGGAAGCCGGTTTCCAGCAAGCGACAGCTCGCAGACCAGCTACAGCCACTGTCCTGCGTTTGTATCGCTTGTGGAGTGAGGATTGGTTTTTATACTTTGGGGTTTTTTAGTTTTTTTATGTATTTAATACAGGGTCCACAGAGTCTCACAACACAACCTGCACTCGTAGTGATCCTCCTGTTTTCAGCCTCCCAAGCCCTGGGATTATAAGTGTGCGCCACCACACCATGCCCAGTCTCAGTCACTGTTTCAGCCCACCGCGGGGAGGGCCAGTAGGGCATGTGGTGCCAGGGATGGAACCCTGGTCCCTGCACCTGCCTAAGCAGGCCCTCTAGTCCACTGAGCTATCTGGACAGCCTGCTTTTGGTATTTTTAAATTGATGGGAAGAATAATATCTTAGGTTGTGAAAATTACATCAAATTTGAATCTCTGTGTCTACAACGCCTTAGTAGAGCACAGCCACCCCAGCCCATCACCCACCAGCTCGAGCTGCGCTGTCAGGAGGACGGTCGAGACCAGTGCTTGCCACCGAGGCCGCATGACCGGCACGACCTTGTGCAGGTGTTGGTGGCTGCCCCAACCGCAGTGGCTGGCAGGCAGGAGGCAGCATCCCGAGGGAGAGCTTCCTGGGCTTCAAAATCAGATTTCCCAGCAGAACTTCCGGCTTCCCAGCCTGGTCCCTGCCCACGTAAAGGGAAGGAACGTGGAGAACGGGGTTAATGGCTCTCCCCGCCTACCTACCAGAACACACTGCGGTGCCTTGCGCCTCCACCACCAGATGGCGTTCTAGGCTTAACCAGATTGCTTTCCTCATTAACCACTTACTGATTTCTGGCTAGAGTACTGCCAAGGTTTTGGCTTGGGTTTTGTTTTTCTTTAACTTCTCTACCTACAAGGTTCCAGAACCAATCTGGCAGTCAATGTGAACCCCACCTGTAATTTACAAAGTGAAGGTTAGGGTGCTTTTAACACTTTCCTGGGGTTTGCACAGAAAAAGAAAAAACAGCTTTATAGCTAAAACTATTCCTTTTCCAAGAATATGTTCCTGGCCCTACCTGATACGAAATCTATCTAATTTGACTATTCCAGTTATTGAGTCTTTCATTTGTAGTCTGAAGACGTTTGGCCATGAGCTGATTGAGTTAGGGAGCAGAGGAGCAGAGACCTTTTCCTTCCCCGTTAGCCGTGGAATCGGGCAAGTGGGGGCTACTGTGGCTTCCACTTAGGAAGCAGCCTCTCAGCTGTAAGGGAAGGAAAGCCTAGCTCAACGTGGATGAAAAAAGTGAAAGGAATTTATTTGCTCTCATCCCCAGGAAATAGACCTGTCCCTCGGTCTAGCCTTCCTGGCCTGGCCATGCCTTTGGCTTCCAACATCACCCAGGGCAGAGAAAAGGAGCAACTTGTCCACTGCAACTGTCCTTGCTGGGAATTCACTCTCCTCTGTTGGCTCAAATCTGTTCATCGCTCCTTTAGTCAGTGGTGCATGGTATGATGCCAGCAGACTTTGCCTCTAAATCCCTCTCTCCCTGTCTCTGTCTCTCTGTGTCTCTGTCTCTTTATCTCTGTCTCTCTGTCTGTCTCTGTCTCTCTCTCTGTCTCTCTGTCTGTCTCTGTCTCTGTCTCTTGCCCTCTGTCTCTCTGTCTCTGTCTCTCAGTCTGTCTCTGTCTCTCTGTCTCTCTTCTGTCTCTCTCTGTCTCTCTTCTGTCTCTCTCTGTCTCTGTCTCTCTCTGTCTCTGTCTCTCTCTGTCTCTCTCTGTCTCTGTCTCTCTCTGTCTCTTGCTCTCTGTCTCTCTCTCTCTCTCCACAAGTCCGCTGTAAGTTGGCTATAACTACATCATGTGGCCCCTTTTAACTCAAACCTGGATTCAAGAAGCAGGGTCTTAATAAGAATCAGCAGTTCCAGCAGCAGAGAGAAAACAGTGCCATGGCTGAGCGCTTACTAGCTCCTAAAGCTTCTCCTCCAATGTGCTCCCCACCCTAGCAGCTCACACTCCTGGATAGCCAATCACAGGGCCATGAGTCCATTGCACAGGGGCAATAACGGGGAAGACTACACATTCCTCTACTCCCCCAGCCCCAGGCCAGCCTCCTCACAGAGCTAAATAATGTCAGCTGGCTGGGAATTTTTCAGTCAGCTTCACCCAAGTCACATAGCCTTAAAATGAGGGGCATTTTCCCCCCAGAGCAAGAGATGCATTTGCTAAGCTGATGGGTGAGAATCGTTACTGGAAAGCAAAGAAGCTATCAAAGCCTGAGTAGACTCAAATAATCACATTATAAAAACCTTAAATGTCAACACTATTATGTTGGGGGTAAAGCTTAAATAGGGGATATTTATTTTGCTCTCAATTCATTTTCAAACTTCACAGTCCAAGTAAAAACTGTACAAAATGCATTCAAGCAGGAGTGTGGGGTAAAGCCCACAGCATGAGTGAAAGCCTTTCCTGGGGTGCGTACGGTCTGTGTTAGACACCCACTCTTCTGCACACAACAGGATCCACATTCCTCCCCCCTCCCGAAATTAAGCCAGGGAGATTTCCTTCTAAACTACAGCACAAAACAACGCTGTGTAGCACCAATCTGATTTTCACCATCTCCATCTAACCCGACACTGCATTGTGCAGATCCAAGGGGGCTGGTGAGATAGCTCAGTGGTCTAAAGTGCCTGCTTAGGCAAGCTTAGGTAACCGCAGGGACCGTGGTTCGATCCCCAATACCACCTGCTGCACCAGCACCACCCCCAGGGCAGGCTGAGCCGGCTATTAAATAAATAAATAAATAAATACTATCAATTGTGCAGATCCAGTCATGTCTTCTAAATAGAGAATGACTGCCCCAAGGCTGCAGCCTGGAAGGAAATCTGAGGGAAGATGCATTCTTCTGTCCACATGTGCAGACCAGCTCCTGCCTGGGTCCAGATTGTTCTGGCCTCTACACCAGATGTCAGGGGATTTCCTTTGGCTACTCAAAGCCAAGTTCGTGGCCAGATTTCAGAGCTGATGGAAGGCACTAGAAGCCCAGTTTATTTTGCTTACTGAAATAGTTGTGTGTTACAGAATGGACTTGGGGCCTAAGATTTATCAGTTGTCCCCTCTCGACAGTCAGAAAGTTCTAGCAATGGGGGTTGCTGTCCTTCACATAAGGTTGCTTCACAAAGTTATCATCATACAGTCTCACCACTTCAATATAGGTGTGATTTTTTTCTCTCACATAACAGCACATGCCGCTTTAGAGTTAGAGTAGTCCTGAAGTCAGGGTCAGCAGTCAAGACCTGCTCAAGCCACCCACGTAAGAGCCATCTCCCATTCTTCCACCCTTCTTCTTTGGATGACAGGCCAGGTTGCTAACTGTCATCCCCAAATTACTTAATCATTGGTCTGAACCAGTAATTACATTTCCTTCACTAATAGTTAATCTAGGAGTAAAGCTGGGACCTCATATTTCTATCCCCAGAAGTAGGGCATCAAAATCCAGAAGTTGTATTTGTTTTGGGGGGGGGGGTTTTTTTTTTTTTTTTTTTTTTTTTTTTTTTTTTAGAAAAACAAGTTTTTTATTTATTTAAAAATAAGTTTATAGTTACTACATTGCAGGGACAGAAATTCTTACACATACATTCTAGTTTGTATAAAAGGATCCAAAGAATTATGCATCAAAACTAACATAGAAAGTGTCCACGTAACAGTAAAGAAAGGTCCAATCAGTATGTACAAAAAGAAAGGGCACTGCTACTGTGTGTTTTTGTTTTTTAAAGATTTATTTTATTTTCTTGTTTCCAAACTTTTGTTTATTAATTTATTTTTATGGCCAGCTCAGCCTGCCCTCAGGGCAGGGCTGGAGCAGCATGTGGTACTGGGGATCGAACCGAGGTCCCTGAAACCACCCAAACTTTCCCAAACAGGGGCTTTAGACCACTGAGCCATCCAGCCGGGTCCCAGAAGTTGTATTTGAAGTGAAGCTTTTGCTGCAATCTTCTGTCTATGTCAAGACTTTGAGTTGAGGATATGATGATGTCTAGAATGATGGCAGCTGGCAGCTGTTTTGTGATGATGAGGCGCTAAATGCAAGATGACACTAAGGATGATAGCCAAAAGAGAAGGTTCAAACCTCTTGGAGACTTTTTTTTTTTTTTTTTTTTTGTCTTTTTGAGACAGGGTCTCGCTGTGCAGTTCAGGCTGGCCTTGAGCTCACTTTTGTAGCCCCGGCTGGTCTCGAACTCGCACCAATTCTCCTGCCTCAGCCTCCTGAGTGCTGGGATTACAGGCGTGCGCCACCACGCCCGGCCCTTGGAGACATTTTAAAGCCACTGAAAAAAAAATCCCAAAATAATCCTGCTTGCAACGTCTTCTTCCCTGTCCTCCCTAGACAATCCACAACTACAGTTAGTAGCCGGCAGAGAATGCTGCCTTCTTGAGGTGACTCGCCACTTCCAGGGGCCGTGATTGGGCCAGAATCCTTCACCCACTCACATTCTGTTTGTAGAACAGTCATCATCCCATCTTTCCTGAGCTGTCTTTGTAACTATTTCTGAGGCCATGGATAAATCACCTTCTGCAGTCCCAAATACAGCAAGACGTTAGTTAGCGATAGAACCACCCAGTGAATGGACTTAGGTGGGCTGGGTGATTCCAGCCCCTTTGTGTTCATGCAGTAAGTCTAACGCAAATAACAGCCCCTAGTGTTAATTGTACATGACGTGTCGGGTGTTGTACCAAGTTCTTGATGTGTCCTACCAAATTTAATCCTTGACACAGCTTTCTGCTGGGCAAAGGCTTGGGGACGCTTCCCACTAATTTTAATTTAAGCTCCTGGGGTGAAGACAAGATTCAGACCCAGGCAGTTGCTCCTGGCTGCCTGCGTCTCGGGCTTGGCCAAGGGCTCTCTACACGCCTGCGCTCATTCCCCAGAAGCGCAACCACATTAACCCAGGCCTGGACCTGGGAGTCCACAGCGACCACCAACCCTAGTCTCTCACAGGGCTGCAGCGTGGCCCTGGCTGCACAGAGCCAGGCCTGGGTCAAGCCCCAGCCCAGCCGGTGAGCCTCGCCCACAAGCAGGGCCCGGTTAGCCAATGCTACATCTTCGTCCTTTCCACAGGGCGACTTGGCTGCGGCCCGTGGCAGGTCTTGCCCTGCTTGTATTTCTCTTGGATCTTGGCCACCCACACACATGTCCTCTGCTTCACCTCCTAAGGATTTCTGGGTTTCTAACCACCCAGTTTAGAGCTTGTCTATCTGTTAACCATAGAGAAATGAAGGGCTTGTCTCTATTTAGGACATCTGGGAGTGCTGTTGCTATAGGCAGGGATGGAAAGTGTGGGACCAGAGAGTAAACACTGTAGGCTTTTTTTGTTGTCTCCATTTCATACTTTTTTTATTTATTTATTTATTTATTTTTTTCAGAACTGGGGATTGAACTCAGGCTCTTGCACTTGCCAGACAAGCGCTTATTCTACTGAGCTATCTCCCCAGCCCTTCCATTCCTTACTTATCATCTTTGAAAATAAAGTTCATATTGCTTTGGAAAGGTAAAAGCCACTTTTAGCTCAGGTCCCCAGTGAAACAAGACACAGGGTTAGGTTTGCGGGCAGTTTGCCAGCCCTGCCTGAGGAGATGAAGGAAGTCACAAAATTCTCTCCTGGCCAGGAAGAGCTGGAGAGACCGATCTAAATGCAGAAACTGTCCCAGCAGTACCTGGGCCCACACAAATGGTGTGGGGCCTTGCCAGAGGACAACCACTAGGGTCAGAGTGTGGGTGAGGAGAGCCTCCATCCAAGCCCTAGGGGCTGGCCTGCTTTTCACCTCAGAAGGCACTGAGACCACCGTCACTTTCGTATCATGTAACCTTGAGGTCAAGTCCATTCTGAAAACAACAGTTAAGTCACCATGGCAAGTGACTGGAGAGTGGGAAAGGAAACTCGTGAAGAAGTCCAAGGTAGGAAGCCAAGCGGGTCTTGTGCCCTTCTGCGAAGAGGACAGTGTCTCCGTGGTTACAAGGGGACTAGGGTGAGGAATGGAAAGGACCATGGTCACTATCTCCAAGGCTGAAGACAACAATATGGCTCTTCCTGATTTCTGTAGAGGCCAGGTGCCAGGTGCCAGGTGCCAGGTACTAGGTGCCAGGTGCTAGGTGCCAGGTGCCAAGTGCCTGAGTACCCAGACCAATGAGTTGGGCCTACAGGAGTAGAAGGGCAGATCTCAAAGGGGACCTCCTCCTTATACATTCAGGGAGAAGGAGCCTGCCATTTCCACGTCAGTCTGTCTGTCTACTGCTCAGAAAGTGGCCTCTTGGAGCTCGCAGTCCCATGAGTGTCGCCACACCAAGGTGTAGCTGTGCATACGGGGGCGGCTGGCGCTCCCTTGCTAAAGCACGGTCTGGGGGGATCGACTTGGGGTTTTAGTTTTGTCTGGTTTCTGGTTTTCATTCTCTCAATGCCTGGCAAAACAATCCAGGTGGTGTGTGAATCCCCGGTAGAGCCTGTACAGTCTGAGGAGGTAGAGCCAACCTTGCCCACAGGGGATCTGGGTGAAGAAAGAGGCGCCCCACCCAAACCTGCAGAAGGAAAACGCAGAAGAGAAGAAGGAGAGCCGCGGCGGACCTCCTTGATGGCCTTCTTCAGACAAGTAGTAAGCCTCTTTCTTCTAGTACCGGGACAGGACACAGCTAGCCCAGCCTCTTGAGTACGAAAGACGGTGCCCAGGTGGGATGATATGCGATTTTAGGTAGAATACATGTGACAGAAGAGGGTGTGAATTGTGCGAGGAGGGACACTTCCCTCCCAGTGATTCACGGGGCTGCAGTCTCAGCTGGGTGCTCAGACTCTTTAACTCTTCTTTCACCTCAGATAAGTCTCTTTTTTTTGACAAAAGAAACAGCCGGCCTTGGGTCCTAAGTTCTGGCAGTCAAGAGCATCCCCCTGCCCCTAAGCAGTAGTTCATATTACTGTTTGCTTTTAGTTGAGTTTAAATTTTCTTTCTGTTGATGTCAAGGGACGCTGCTTTTCCCCATGCGAGAATAGTAGGAACTTTCCTTTGAAAATACTTGTATTTACGTGAAGAACATAAGCCATCTTAGGGCCAGATTGTCCACCGAGGTGGCAGAAGTTCTGAAGGTGACACGTGAGTAATGAGACAAAGCCGGCACCAAGCATTCAGACAAGGACATGGTGACAGGATATTCTTACAGGGAATGCGTAGATAACTTAGTGAGCATACCATGCACCTTCAGTGAACTTAGATAGCAGAATGCAATAAAACCTAAACCAGGGAGCCAGGTGTGGTGGTGCACACCTCTAATCCCAGCACTTGGGAGGCTGAGGCAGGAGGATCAGTGCGAGTTTGAGACCAGCCTGGGCTACAAAATGAGCTCAAGGCCAGCCTGAACTGCATAGTGAGATCCTGTCTCAAAAAGACAAAAAAAAAAAAAAAAAAAAAAAAAAAAAAAAAAAAAAAAAAAAAAAAAAAAACTTCAATCAGTTGGATGATAAAAAATAATAATAATAATAACAACTCAGCTAACAGGCCCCTCATTTAATTCTCTTTTAATGAAAAACAAGAGTTTCATTATACTACGCCTTTCTATTTAGGAGTATTGGGGAGTTTAATCCTGGGAGAAAGCCATTCTTTAATTTTACAAGATCAAGCTGTTGAAAGAGGTCTTTCTAGTCCACAAAACAAAACAAAACCCTTGCCAGTAAGAGTTGACATGTTTTAAAAATAATTCTGTTAGAAATGGTTGGCAGGAATTATTTTCTTTTTCTGTTAGATTCACAGGGAGTAAGAGTATTTTTGAAACGCAGTGGAAGCTCGGCGTGGCTCAGCCGGCACGGTGTCGCTGGCCTTGGCTGTGCGAGCTGGCACTCCTTAAACCAGTTTTTTCACAATGCAGGGAGGGGGAAGAGGAGCACGGGGCCTTTTCTGGCAGCTCAGCTCAGAAATGAAAGGAAGCCTTTAATAGTCCATCGTAGGACTGAGGGGGTCGGCTTTCCTCTTTTTTCAAAGTATTGAGAAATATGGGGCGGGGGTAAGTGGAGCAGTTCTTCCAAATAACCCACGTGTAGTTCACTTGACTTCAAAGATGGTAATGTACAAGAAGCTCCCAATAAAATATGCAAAGGCCTCTAAGCCACTCCCAGCATTTGCCCCCAACAAATTCTACAGCATTTAAGTTCATTCCCCAGAGCTGCCACTTGCTAGCAGTAAAAATTGAGTAAGTCTGAACAGTTGAGGTTTAAAAAAAAAAAAAAAATGCACAAAAAGAGTCCTCTGGCCAGGTGTGGTGGCTCACAACTGTAATCCCAGCACTTGGGAGGCTGAGGAAGGAGGGTCCAGGTGAACTCATTGCTGGCCTGGCTACATAGTGAATTCAGTGCCACCAGGAACTGCATAGGGAGCCCTTGTCCAAGAAAAAAGAAAAATCTTCTGGAGTTGACTCATCATAAGTAGGTGAGCTCACTCTTCCCAAGAAATTCTCAGGAAAAAAAAAAAAAAAAAAAAGAAATTCTCAGGGATCAGAGGGCCTTGTCTTGTTGTGCCCGTGGCTCCAGGACCTACTGCTCTTGACAATGTGACCACTGTTCTTTCTTTTTAATGTTTAGACTCTGCCCCACAGCACCTGCGATGTCAGGATGTCCTCTAACATTCCAAACACCCTAAATTTCGTCTGTGTTCTCTGTTCCTTCAAACATAATACCAACATCATGCGTACTTCACATATACAAAACGTGCGGGATTCCCAGTGTACCAGCGGCCCAGGAGTCCCCACGGCCCACCAGCCACCCCCTCCCCACTCCCCACCCGCTTACACTCCGAGCCCTCCCTCTGGGGTGACCTCTGTGCAGAGCTACCTCACCCTTCGCACCTGCTTCTTTCCCTATGCTACGGACATTTCTCTTGGTTTTAGTGTTTTGCATTTGATTCATTCGGTGGTCCAACAAAGAATCATGGAGTGTCCGCTGTATCCCAGGCTGCCGGGCTGTAGCCAGGACAGGAACAGGTGTGCTCTCTGTTCTCAGGGGTGATCAAACCTAAGGAAGAAAGCTGGCACTTTTTTGTTTTGTGTTGTTTTCTGTATTTAGGAGTCTCAGTACATAGACCGGACTCCTAGTGAGCCTGCTGTTTACAGCCTCCCGAGCTCTGGGATTATAGGTGCAAGCCTCCAGGCCCAGTCTCAGTCGAGGTGTCAGCGCACCCCGGTGGGGGGGGGGGGTGCGCTGAGGCGGGGGGGGGTGCTCACCAGGCGCTTCAGTCGGCTGAGCTATCAGGCCGGCGCCTAGACGCTGACCTACATGGTCTCAGTCATCTTCCTAGCCCGGAAGCAGAGGCTTCGAAACCCCCTTTCAGGCATGGGTATTAGCACCCCCATGGGGCAAGTTCCTAAAAGTCTGTGCCAGCCATTATTTTCAGGAAACACTTCTTGGTGATATTCGTTGCTTCCAAGTTCATTTAGAGTTTTGGCTTTATGGGGTGGGGGCTTAAAAATAAAGGCAGTATCTGGCTGACCACCAAGGGTTTGGGGAGGAGGCAGGGTTTGGGCCAACTAAGGGGCTGCTTTGAACTAATCTTATATGTTGTTAGCAAAATATGCTTTTTAAAAACTATTAATAGAGAAGAAAGCTCATCTGTAAGACCTTTGTTTTATATTCAGTGTCTTCATTCATTCCATCATTTATTTTCTAGCCTTTCTTTAGCTTTTTTTTTTTTTTTTTTTTTTTTGGCAGAACTGGGGTTCGAATTCACAACCTTGCACTTGCCTGGCAGGCACTTGTGCCACGGAGCTATCTCCCCAGCCCCTTTGTTTTTGTTTTTTCCAGATAACATAGTTTAGTATCCCATGGCAAAGAGACTCTCACCTCAGGGTTTTTTACCAGAAAAAAAAAAAAAATGCTTTGCCTGATGTATTTCTCCAGAAATCATTTTCTTTCCAGATGTTAACTTAAAATAAAAATAAAAGCAGTATCTATTGAGGACCAGCAATAATCATATTTTGGGTCAAAGAAAACAGAATCCTATGAAAGCCTAGCAGTGCATTTAAGCTATGTGGATGTATCTTTTTGCAAAAATTCTACAGGCTTCTACAGGATTCTGAAATAATTATAAGGAACATCTAAGACATCATGCCATAAATAGAATACAATTCTCAGATATATTCAGCCCTTCGAATACTTGATTTGTTGACATATAGCTAAGTGGGCCGAGTGCTGCATCCCAGTATCTATAGTCCAGGTAGACAAATTTGAAATCATGCAGGTTGCTTCCAAGTTCATTTAGAGTTTTGGCAGAAATAAATGCCTTTCAGATTCATAATAATTTGTCGGTATAATAATACCTGGCACTTGAAAAGTGCATTCCGCCTCCAAACTGGTTTTTCACATTTATGTTCACTTTAATCCTCCAATTGGCTTTTTTTCCACACTCTTAGTTTTACAAGAAAAGCTTGGCAGGGTGACATTATTGGGTTTAGTGAAAAAGCTTAATTTGGGACCAATGGCAGGCCCCAGGGGAGAGACAGCAGTCAGAGGGAGTTCTGTTGACTACATGGAATCAAATAAGTTTAATATAAACCTGTGAAATTTAATATCTGTGGGGGGAAAGAAGGTAATTTGGAATGGTCATAACCATTTCAACAAAATCAGGAGTCTTCTAGCCGAAGTTCTTGATCTCAACCTTTTCTCTGGATACAAAAATATTAATGCTGATTTGCCCTGTGTGGTTTCTGAAAGTGGAATTTATCTGGACTTATGAAAAAGCCATTTATGTGGGCAGTTCCTGCCTCGGCCGATGGCCTGCGCTCCCTCCTTCCCTTCAGGGACATGGCTAGCAGTCCCCATCTCAGCCTCCAAGGATGCCCTGGGTGCTTGGGGTGTGGTGGGCAGGGGCTCAGCACTTATGCATGATCTCATCCATTCACGTAGAAGCCCCGAGCCACTCACGGCCTCACAGCTGCCTCCCTGTGAGGAGTGGGCCCGGGGGGCTCCAGTGGGCTTAAGCACGGCTGTACCCACTGCCTCCGAGCTGCCGGCCGTGGAGCCCGAGCTCAGGCAGGCGCTGGTTCCGTGTTCATTCTTTGTTTCTGTAGCTTTCCTTTACTCACACATTACTGCCGCAGCCTAAGCCTCGGCTGCGTGCCTGCTTGGAGGGTCTTTATGGGCAGGGTACATTAGTTACTTCTCTCTTGTCACTGTGACAAAATACCCAGCACCCCAAGTTAGAGAAGAGAAGGTTCACTTAGCTCCAAGTTTGTGGAGGTTTCAGTCTGTAATCAGCTGGTGCCAAGGCAGAGTGGCCCATGGCAGGGGACAACAGTGGCAGACGGCAAAAGCAGCAAGAATGGCAGGGGGAAGAGCAAGCCCCTGTTCCTCACTTACGTTGTACGCAGGCTCCGCACCTAGGGCAGGTGCAGCATGCACACCACCTCGGTGCTCTCCTCTTGCGCAGGCTCAGGACAGCTACAAAGTGAGCACCCTGGGCCCCTTGCTGAGTGGCTTCGTCAAACTTGTAAACGGGTCAAGTGGACACGCTGAATCAACCATGACACCATCCTAGGGTGTGGACAGCCTCCTTAGGGCATGTCCTCTGCACCCGAGGATGCAGACCCGCTGAGTGGCTGAGTTAGGCTTTTGGACTTCTCGGGTGGACGGGCTGCACCAACCATTACACAGGACAGCTGCAGGCTCCGGCTCTCTGACTCTCTGCGCGAGGTTCTCAGTGGAAACGTCGTTTCCATGTGCTGAGCTCTTGCTCTTCGTCGAAAATTCTGACCAGGCAGAGACAGCAAGATTAATACTTAACTTACATAAAACTTGGGCATATGTTTCCTGAATACATGTGCCATTAACTGAAATTTACCTTAGCTGGACAATTCGCCTAATTACTCCAGTTCCAGTCCATGGGTGCACTGTGGCCAAAACTTGGATTCTCAACCTGTATAGTGCCTCGAAATCCCCAGCAGGTCCAGAACCCTAGACCTGTGGATCTACTAAGCAGTATTGCTGACAGTCTCACACGGTATCAAAATTTTATCCCAATTTCTCTCTGTTTTCTTTGAATTAGACTGCCACCAAAATACACTTAAACTCCTTTCCAAGAAATGGGAACTGACCAACAACTGTTTACTAGAGTTTTTCATGTCTAAGTAATATCTACTGGAAATATTTTATATGATCCTCAGAGTTATCAAGCTATTGTAATGCATGGCACAATTAAGTAAATAAATGACTTCATTGATGCGCAAGGCTTGGGTGCTACCAGTGGAATCCTTCTCAGAACTGCCAGCTAAACTCCCTGAGGTGCTTTGTTTTGATTCTCAGATATAAAACAACCCAGGAAGATAGTTGCTCAGTGTCACACACTGGAAAAAAATCTCTGGAATTACTTGAGTCTTCAAACTGTCCTTCGGGGCCCTGAAGAGTCTGTGAAAGCATTTTGGTCTCCTTAAACA
>PVJA010043815.1:0-16430 GCA_004027025.1 Myocastor coypus | reverse complement strand
CTCTGTTTTGGGTCCCTTTGCACTGTTGTCTTCACCTTTTGTTTTCACCCCCGTAGTAACATTGATGACGATGTGGTCTTCAAAACCAACAAGCAGATCTACTCCCAGCTTTTGAGAGCTACTGCAAACAAAGGTGCAAGTCTTCTGGAAAGAATCAACATCATCATCCATCTGCTGGAGCAGCTCGCCCATGGTGGCAGCACCATGAGTGGTGACACTGTCCCCATCCAGTGACCCCGCACAGAGCCATGTCACCCAGCGTGCTGTCAGTGCCTTCTCAACGTGGGAGCTGTTTTGTCCATTTGGTGCTGTTTCATTAAATGTGAGGAAATACCCATCCAGCAGGGAGGACAGTGGAAACATGCAGTTCTTCCTACCGTAGACAGAGAATATGGTGGGGTTCTCTGGCTTCTCCATTTGAAGTTCCCAAACCAGTCAACCCAGAAGCTTCCAGAACTTGTTATTTGAGAAGTATAAGATACCTCACTAGACATTGCTGATGCAACTACATCTGAAATATTTTTGAAGTATGTTAAGCTACATGTATTTAAGATAATGACTATTTTGGATAAAATGTTACTTTGGTCAAGGGAACTGTTACCCAAATGATTTTATAGATTCAAAACAGGTTAAAAAAGCTTCCTGTACATCTATCGTGTTTTGTTCTAAATTGCACAGAAAGGTATACCCTTTCAAGGTTCACTGCAAGATTTTTTAAAGACTGTCCATGGTGTAGTAGTCTGTTCTAAATGCATGTTCTAAGGGGAGTTGCTTTTCTTTGGATTCATATATCAAGTTGAGTAAGGATAGGTACTATCCCATAGGTACTATGCCATTTTTTTCATTTTTAATTTGAAACTGTGAATAAGGTGAAAAAACTATTTTGAATTATTTATTTAAAATATTTTTGTATATTTCATTCTTCATATTGAGGATTTGGACTCAGTTCAATCAATAAATTTTACAAAGTTCACACAGTAAACTGCCATTCATTAATTGAACCTGACTGCTACTTGTGCTGCTCTGTAGGCTATTTCGTTGCACACATATACACTACTTTTTTCAGTGTACATGACTGTAATGTGAATTTCAACATGTACCATGTAAATTATAGACTATAGACTCATGTTCACATGATACTGTGGAGTACTATACACTGACACCACTGTGGCCACCCTGCCTGCCCAGGTGTGGTGATAGGAAGTAATGCAGGGGGTCCCTTCAGTCCTGCGCAGTAGTTGGTAGTGCCACCCTTGATGTGTCCACATTGACCAGCAGCCTAGTGATCAGTTTCATTACCCACATTTTGTTCGTATGGTACACATATGGCACTGGGGTCTGGTTTTGTAATAATCATGTACTAGTTAAAGGGACACAATGCCTATCCTAGATATAATTGACGTGGGAAAAATAAAATATCCAGTGGCTTTCAGAGCCCTACTTCACGGTCCAGACTTGAGAACATAAGTGGGTAAGTTTACTGTTTTCCAAGGAGAGGAGTGCACAAGTGAATTACAGTAAGCCAGAGAAGCTTTTCTGTTGAGGATGGATTGTGCCAGCCGGCCTGTGCAAAATGGAGCACATGTGACAGGTGGGAGACCCCCACAGCCTCCATGGAGCCAGAAGTGGGAGGTGGTCCTAAGAGCCACCACTGAGTTTGACTGGGGAACTTCAGCTGTTTGCCTGAATATCCTGACAGTTGTGAAGAGGTAGACATACACAGTGAAAACCTTACCCTGTCCATAAAATAATTTGTTGTGACAGAAACCTCAAACTGAATTCCAGTTCTCTGAACTTCCCCACTGAACCCCTTCCTTCCTTTTACGTACGGTTTCCTTCACCTTAAGAGTTGGCACCTCCCTCTCTGATGTTAGGACCCAGAGTTCTGGCTGCCTTTCTGACCCACAGGTACAGAGTGCTGCACTGCTGGAAGAGAATACAGATGCAGGGCCCCAATTACAGGTAGAAGCATAGATTCCTTTTGGTGCTTATTTTGTTAATGTTTTCTAACCTCTTAGAAAACATTAGGGGGGCTGGGGAGATAGCTCAGGGCATAAGTAGCCGTGTGGGGCAAGTGCAAGGTCCTGAGTTTGATCCCCAGTTCCGCAAAAAAAAAAAGATTTTTGTTCGGTATTTTTTTAATGCAATTGACCTTCACGCCATGTATTTTTAAAGTTCAGGCAATTTTTTTTCACTGGGTTTTTTAATGAGGGGAGCCATGATTTGCTTTTTTTTCCATATAGAAGAGGAATCCTATGACTCAGTTTTCCTTTTTTGGAATACAGTACTGAGGACTGAACCTCAGGCTCCTGTACTGAACTTCATCCAGACTTTATTTCAGTGTGAGCACTGTTCAAATGAGGGCTCCTAGAGTGCATGCGTGTGTGTGTGCGTGTGTGTGTGTGTGTGTGTGTGCGCGTGTATGTGTGTGTGTGTATATATATATATATATATATATATATAAAATTATGGCCTGCTCAGTCTGCCCTTGGGTGGGGGCTGGTGTACCATGTGGTGCCAGGGATTGAACCCAGGTCTCTATGGTTGCCTAAGCTTGCTTAAGCAAGCACTTTAACCACTGAGTCATCTCACTGGCCCTAGACTTCTGAGACAGGCTCCTGCTAAGTTACCTGAGCTAGACTCCAGCCTGTGACCCTCCCGCCTCTCATTACATGTTAACTGCAGAGACCTGGACCTCACAGACATCAAACCACTTCTCTGAAATACTTCTTTAGAAATAAGCCATTAGAGGGAAGCCAGGGACTCTGCTGTTTGTCCTTTTCACTAGTTTCCCATAGGCGTTGCCTTTGAAAAAGAAAATGGAGCTGTGTGCATAGTAGTAGTAGTAGTAAGCAGAATCTTTCTTTCTAAAGGAATGGTTTTGTGGTATTATGGCTGGAGGGACTTCAGTAAGCTTCTTTGGATAGGACTTAATTAAGTACTTGATTTCTGCTTACCTCAAATGCAAATACCTATGGAACAAGTTAAACAGTAAGACTGGCTTTTGTGAAGATTTTTAGGTTAACTTACAGTAATTAGTTCATGAAACCTGATGTTTTTGTCACATTCTTTAGAGTTGAGGTTCTAAATAATTTTCCACTTAATGACTTCTCACTACTGTATGGATCTAAGTAATGAGAACAGCTTTCAACTGAGAACTCCATCATCTGGCAAATCTCAACGAGCACGCGTGGAGTAATGCTACTTACAAAGGAATCCTTGAAGTAAATTCACTGCTCCCTTGGGTCATAAAAGGCAGGTCTAAGGGGCTGGGGATGCCACAAAAGCCTCTGGAAGTCAGTCTGGGGTAGCGTCTTCCTTGTTCATCTTCTAGGTTAGACTGATCCTTGTCACTGTCGTACCTCCAGTATTGGTTTCCTGAAAGCAAATCAAAAATGCTAACATGGAGACTGGGCATGGTGGAGCACACCTATAATCCCAGCTCTGGGGAGGCTAAAATAGGACAATCAGGAGTGTCAGCTGCATAGCGAGCCCCTGTACCAAGTACATAAAACTGAAAAATTCTATCATGGTTTATTAATATCAAAATATAGGAAACCTGGCAAAGAAGACCACTTCCAAAATAGGCCCAAGCCAAACCTGCATGACACCCTGCTGATGCCAGGAGAAAGCAGTTTTTCTTATCTGACTAAAGCTTCATGCGGAGAATTTTTTTTAGGTCTTGAATAACTTAACAAGGTGACACTAGTGGTCCATTTCTCTTTACAGGTCACTGCTATAGCAAGAATGCTGGTGGCTTTTCACAGTGAACCTCAGCCATGGGATTCCCACTGGCTCTCAGCAAAAACAAAACAAAAATAGCATGGTGTCACTTGAGTATCTAAATCTTTTGTCTCTTTTATGTTCTAAAGATCTTTTACACATTAATAGCTCACAGACTGGCCTGAATCATCTTTCTATCCTAACTGATATTAGTGATCTTTTAACAAAAGAAATCTTGCAGCTAATTATGGGATTATACTGTTCCCTATTAAAATCTGTTGGGTCGACCTCCACCCCCACTCTGCAAATAAGAATAGGAATAAAGGAAGCCCAGGTAGTTCATCCAATCCATACATCACCAGCGAGGTGGAGATGTGGTCCAGTATTCCCATCTTCCATCCAGGGAGATTCTGACCCCTTCTGGGGAAATAAAATCTTTAGGTTGCAAAGTCCAAAGGCTATTGTCATGTCCTGAAGCAGGAGGGGGCTAATGCTGCTACTCGATGTATCTGGAAAGGTTTACCATTGAGAACAGTGTGACCTGATACCCCAAGACAAACATAATTCACTCAAAATGGAAGAATTCATAGGTTATTTTTAAAGTTCCAAGAACAAAATGTAACTGTATTATGCAGAGCCCCTCTGCAAATGATGACCCAATTCAGTAATGATGCTTTCCGTGTATTTCCAACATAAAGTCTAGGCCAGAACCCTTTAAGATCACTGAAAAATGTGCTCCTAACTCTCAAAGACTACAACTACAAAAACCTGCCACAGGGCAATTGTTTGATGTAACCAGACTAGAGTGATTCTTCTGTGTAATACAAAGGGTAATTAAAGCCAGATTTACACAGGATCTAGATGGGGAAGTTTGTATGCAAACTTCTTTCACTTTTGCTGTTGCCTTGTTAATTCTGAGCAATTTAAAGAAGTATGGTTTGTATTCCTGGGATTCAAGTCTAGAGAGTGTACACAACTTTGGATTTGGTTGAAGGGCAAAGGAAAAGCAGGAGCCATGCAGATGTGGGATCAGACTGCATTTGCAGAGCAGGGTGGCTACCCAGAGAGCTGGGTGTGAAGGTGCTTGACTGGTGGCCTGTGGATGAGAAGGAGCAGTGGCAAGACAGCCCCACCCCCAGGCCTACTAACTCCCAGCAAAACACTAAGCTTCCCAGCTCAGCAATTGCTGGTTGCCTGCCGGATGAAGTCCGTCCCTGGTGCTGGGACGAGAGACTTTCCAAGCTCGGACCAACCTAGCCTTCTCCACCAAGTCTCCTCCTGAGTGCCTCCCCACACACACCCACCTCAACAACTTGATAGTCATGGATTGTCTGTGTCTTCCCAGCTTGTGCTACTTGACCCTGGCTACACACACACTTCCACACCCACACACCATCCCAAGTGCCTTTCATGGGTATTCTAGATTCCACCTGTCACTAAGCCTAGGCCAATCCCAAGCGCTGGTGCTGCCAACATCATTTCATGTGGCAGTGGATATCTCCCTGCCCTGCCCACCTCTTGAAGACGTATTTCTACTTTTAGCTTTCCGAGGTAGGCTCTTTTCCTCCAGAACTATGATTCTTTGACAGTCGCGTCAAGTCTCTAGCGAAGTTTATTCACTCATTCATTCACACTCTAATTTGGATGCTTCATGAAAAAGACGAGGGGATCAAGGCATGGCAAGCACACACATGTAACACCAATTACTCAAGAGTTTGAAGATGATGACAAATTTGAAACTAGGGCTGGGCATCTAGCTCAGCAGCATAAGTCACTTCCTAGCAAGCAAAATATAGAACATAATTAAGAAGGAAAAGGACAATGGAAAAATAAAGCCTTTCATCTGAAAGGAAGAATATATTAGACATGCAGGAGATTCCAACTGTGTGTGTGTGTGTGTGTGTGTGTATGTACACGTGGGGTCTCACTATGCAGCTGACTATTTCCTGCCTCCCAACTGCTGGGATTACAGGCGTGTGCCACCATCCCCAACTCCATCGCCGGCTCAGTGTGCCTGAGAGTGAGGCCAGCACAGCAGGCAGAGGCAGGAATCGAATCCTGGCCCATGGGCTTCCCTAAGCAAGTGTTTAGTCTGCTGAGCTACACTGCCAGCCCTGAGATTCCAACTTTTTAGTCTTGCTATGCCCTACCTTTTGAAATTAATGAGCCCAGGGAAATGGCTCAGTGGTGTAAGTACCTGTTTGGTAAGCACTAGGTCCTCAGTTTGAGCCCTGGTGCTGAAGGAAAAGAAAGAAAGAAAGAAAGAAAGAAAGAAAGAAAGAAAGAAAGAAAGAAAGAAAGAAAGAAAGAAAGAAAGAAAGAAAGAAAGAAAAAGAAAAGAAAAGAAAGAGGAGAGAGAGAGAGAAAAGAGAAGACAAGTTAATGGGAAGCAAGAATTACGATTGTAGTAACATAATAATTTTAATGTTTTTTAGATGTTTATAATCAGGTTAAAATCAAGTAATAAAGTTTTTAATGCTGAATTTTGACAACCACTGAATATTTTGCTAAGTGAAATACGAACTGTATAGATGTTAACATAAATCTGAACAGTCCTAGACATGTTAACTTTTCATAAATCTGCCACTTGAGACTATGTTTTCTGTTTTTTTGGGTTTTTTTTTTTTTTTTTTTGAGACAGAGTCTTACAATGCAGTTTTGGCTAACCTTGTATGCTCACATTTTGTAGCCCTTGGGCTGATCTTTAACTCAGCAATTCTTGTCAACCTCAGTGCTGGGATTATAGATGTGTGCCACCATGTCCAGAACCACAGAGACTATGGTTTAAATAAATGTGTCTTAGGGGCTGGGGAGTTAGCTCAGTAGAATAGGTGCTTGCCTGCTAGGCAAGCACAGGACCCTGAGTTCAATCCCTGGTACCACAAAAAAAAAAAGAAATGTGTCTGGTATCAAGTTGACCAGAGGTGGATGATGGTGGATTGACAACTGTTGATCAACTTTTAACACCCAGCTGAACTGAATCAGAATGCTGAGTGTAGAAGACCCACCTGGTGGGTCTAAAGGCTAGAAAGGAAGAGATGGGCTGTTGATTCTCCCAGATAAGCTTGTCGCGCTTGCGCTGCTGGAAGAGCTCACCAGAAGAGGTCAGGACCTTGTTGCTGGTAAAGATGGCTGCAGTTCTTTTGGGGAGAGCTCTGGTCTTTATTTTGAGGACTTTCTGGCTGCAGTGCAGATCCTTCAGCAAGCTGGCACAGAACCTTCCATACACAAGTGCAGACTTCCTAGCTTCTCCCACTCACCTTTGGGCTTTGCCAGCATAGATCTTTCAAACAGGCCAGCACAAGACACTGTTGTGGGTTCTAAGCTCATGAGGTCTAGATATTCAGCTGGACTCATGCAGGATATTCCTATTAGACTCAGGCCCTTAGCTAGAGACTTTGGGTCTCTAGTATGTAGGAAGATTTCTCATACTCATTTGCATTTTATTCATTGGGTGAACATTATAAAATAATCATAATTATGTGTCCCTTAATAAATTGTTTCCCTTGCAAGCGTAACTACAACAATGTTAATGTAAGTGGCAAAACTTAATTTTACAAACTTCTCTTAAGAAAAGTAAGTAGCCCATACCTGTAATATAAAAACTTGGAATCACATCCCCTCTCCTTTCTCTTTGCCATCTGGCCACTTGACGTTTTTCTGCCACAGGCACCCTGCCATGACCTCTGCAACCAGCAGTCTTTGAAAATGTATAATCTTGATTATTTTTTCACAGTGGTAGAAAGCTAATATATAACCACTACCTTTATAGAAGGTAATTTTAATATTACTTTACAAGTACATACTCATGAAACATCATTTTACACTTAAAACATAAAATCTCTTTTTTTTTTTTTTTTTAACTGGGGACTAAGCTCAGCACCTCTGCCCTGAAGTGTATACCCAACCTTTTTTTATTTTGAGACAGGCTCTTGGTAAATCCCTTGGTTGCCCAAAGTGGGTTTCATCTTGCAATCCCTCTGCCTTACTGTCCCAGAATACTGGGATTACAGTCAACACATACTATCTCTTTTAGGAAGTCCGTATCTTGCTGACCTCTTATAACCTGGATAGAAGCAGGACCCCTTTTCTAACAGTTTCTTGGTCACCTAAAGAATGCACTACTTTGCACATTTTATTGAAGTTATCAGTGCAAGTGTTATTAACACTCAAATGTTAGCTGCTAGGGAACAAGGACTGATTTATTCATTGTTAGATTTGAAAACCTTAAACAGTAGTAGGGCATACACACAGCTCAAACTGAACTCTGGTCTTTTTGAAAAGAAAAACATTTTAAATGTCAATTTAAATGGCTTTTTCTAATCACAGCATCATGGAAATATTCTTGGAAGATAGCAAATGGACTGGCAGAACCATCACCAACTTACCAACCCATGAAAAGTAAGTATAGCAATGGAGAGTGAGCCTTAAGAAAATGAAACACTGCCACTCTATTTTATAAAACATCCACCTTTAAGACATGAGGGAAAACAGGTGTCGGCCAACATACAATCTGAAAAGCAAGGCTTCAAGAGAACAAACAGCTCATTAGTATTTGCCACATTTCTTGGTAGCCATGTCTCAAAAGAATTTGTAAGACAATAAAGGATTTTTTAAAATATTAAGTAGTCCTTAAATTTGAAAGGTTTTTCACAATCTTCTTCACTGGCTTTATCCTTTTTTCTTGTAAGAACACTACTATTAGTACCAATGAAATATATTTCTTCTCCATCATCTTCAGTGATACTTTGTTTCTAGACAGCTGAATAATTCAAGCTCTGCATTTCCACTTTGGCCTTTTTGGAACCCACACACATTTCTAGCACTCAGGTTGTTAGAACAGTGAGTTTTCAGATGTTTTTCACAAAACTATTACCTCAGAGGATCTCATGAAGAGTTCTTGAATATCTAGCTCATCTAGTAAGAGGGTCCTTCCAACATGATGTACTGCCATGCTTACATGGGACTTGCTGTAGGGAATCTTCAGGAGGTTTTTTTCATTCTTAAAAAGAGCAAAAATAGTTTAGAAAGACTGACTCATCTAAATATTAAGTTTATGCATTGTAAAGCTCAGCAGGCTTAATTTTCTTAAGGTTATGCAAACTATATTTTACACAGAGCTACCTCTACCACCTGAAAAAAAGATCTTTTTTTTGGCAAGTGCAAGTTCCTGAGTTTGATCCCGAGTAAAATAAAATAAAATAAATAAAATAAAATAAAATAGATGGTTTTTCTTCCAGTAATTTGTCAAAATGACTAACACAAAGGGCAAGAGGAGGGGAACCCATTATATGTTCTCCAGGCCCTTTAGAAAACATGGGGTGGTTCCTTTGGCTACATACAAGTGGATCTATAAAAAGGGTGACATTGTAGATATCAAGGGAATGGGTGCTGTGCAAAAAGGAATGTGTCACAAATGTTACCATGGCAAAACAGGAAAATCTACAATGTTACCCAGCACGCTGTTGGCATTGTTGTAAACAAGCAAGTTAAGGGTAAGATACTTGCCAAGAGGATTAATGTACATATTGAGCATATTAAACATTCAAAAAGTCGTGATAGCTTCCTGAAACGTGTCAAGGAAAATGATCAGAAAAAGAAAGAAGCCAAAGAGAAAAGTACTTGGGTTCAACTGAAGCACCAGCCTGCCCCTCTTAGAGAAGTGCACTTTGTGAGGACCGATGGGAAGGAAGCTGAGTTGTTGGAACCTATTCCCTATGAATTCATGGCATAAACTGGGATGTAGTTCTGCCATTCACCACCTAATTGGCAGCTTAAATGGTCTAGGTCCTGTATAAAAATAAAATTTCCCTGTGTTGTAAGGGTGATTTTCTTAGTTGAAGAGGTATGCGGTGCCTTCTTACCTCAAACATACCTCAGCAGATTTTCACTGTAGTGAGTAATTGTGTCTGGTCTTTACTCTTCAGTATTTTCTTGCTGAAAAGTATTGCTAGGGTATTGTGCAGGTGTATACGCAAATATTTATAAAATATTTATATTGGCTTGAAGATCTTGTAAATCACCATCGGGAAAAGATATATCCAAATAAATGGAAGTCACTTCAGAAACAAATGTAAGTCCATTTCAGCTAAATAAATTGTTTAAAGCAAAAAATAAAAAATAAAGATGGTTTTGGTACAAAACTAAATTAAGAAACAAAGGTTTTCACATTTGTATGGCAATTCACTATTGTTAATCTCATGGTATATTAAGTATAGTTATGCTTCCAAGTACATAGGTCTTTAAAAATGTAACACAGGACCAGGGAGATAGCTCAGTGGAATAAGTGCTTGCCTGGCAAGCACAAGATCATGAGTTTGATCCCTAGTACAACCAAAAAAAAAAAAAAAAAAAGAAACAAAGATTGCTTATTGGGATAACATGACTTTTTCTTAAATTGAATTCAAACTTTTGCTTGTAACAAAAAACTTATAAAGTATATCTAGTTTAAGGATGACTAGATGAAAAATTGTTTTAAGTATTAGATAGAGATGACTGGTTAAAACTTATGTCAAAACATATATAGTAGTTATGGGAACTAATGAAATTATATATATATGAATGTCATCAAGATTGTCTTACCAAGTTATGTATGGTTTTGATTTCAAAATTTCTATGTTAAACTATGTAAGTTTTCTCTGTTAACATTCATAGGGATTTAAATATTAGAATATCCATGGACAATTATAAAATGAGCTAATAGCTTAAAGAAAATGCTCATCAAATGAAGGGGGAGAATAGTATGGTAATACACACATGTACACCCAGATTAACTGTACAGAACACTCTATTTACATTAATATCTGCCAGATGGATCTTCTATTGCAGACTGTCACTGAATGAAAGAAATATTGGAGAAGTGATTGGGGTACCAACTGGACCAAACCAATAAAGTAAGCAAATGCAAATATTTTAAGAAAAAATAGTACTAACTTGTTTCTTGCTATGGTGGCTTTGTCATCACTTCCAAGATCTTTCTTTTTATACCAGGAATCAAACTCGGGATCCTGTGCTTGCCAGGCAGGTACTGTGCCACTGAGTTATATTACTGTCCCAGAGAGAATTTTAAAGCCAAAATCACCCACACTTTGAGTCACACCCACATGCTTTAATGTAAATTATGGGCAAGCATTTATTTTTATCCCACAGAGTATCTTCTCAAAGGCATTTCTTCCCGAGATCACATTCAGTGTCTCATGTATGCAAGGCACACAAGCAGCTACTAAGCTACATCCCCAACCCACAGTAGAATTTCTCTAAGTTGTGTGTAGAAAGAAGCCATGCTGTTGCACTGATGAAGGCTTTAAGCACATCATTAGAAAGCCACCAACTAAGGAACAACAGGCTCCACCAACAGTATTATTTATAACTCTCAATTGGTAACATAAAAGAATACTCCCAAACATTATCATTAGTTCCCATAACTACTATTAAATAAGAAACAACTTTTTAATTAATTAATGTATTTACTTTTGTATTTTAGGGAAGAGTCTATAGGGTGTACAGGGTCTTACTACTAGATTGGACTCAAATGATCCTGTTTACAGCCTCCCAAGAGCGGGGATTACAGGTGCATGCCACCACACCCAGTCTCGACTGGGGTGGGGCCAGCAGGCAGGGCTGGGGATTGAACCCCAGGCCCCTGCACCTGCTTACAGGTACTTTAATCCACTGAGGCATTAGGCCAGCCTAATGAACAAATGTGATAGTTTTATTATAACCACTCTTTGGGGAAGGGTTGAGAAAGATATGAGAAAAAACAGAGTTTTAGAAACCAAAAGGTCTTCAACAATCAGCTATACCTATTTTGTCACTAATTTCTCAAGACTGCAAAGCATAACATACTATAAAGCACTCTGAAAGTTACATTAAATAACAAGTGAGCTGGGTCTGGTGGTGCACACCTGTAATCCCAGCACTTGGGAGGAGGCTCAGGTAGGATGATTAGTGTGAGTTGCAAACCAGCCTGGCTACAGAAGTGAGCTCAAGGCCAGCCTGAACTGCACAGCAAGGCCCTGTTTTAAAAAGACAAAAAAAAAAAAGCAACACTTACTTCAGAATCAGAGACAACATCCACATAATTTCCCAGAATCGATGAAGTCATATGCCATGCCAAACCTACCAAAGGAAAAACAGCCACAGGTTAAGGGTTGAACAGAACACAGAATTTCCTTGCTTCTAGGAGACACATTTTCTACATTCTAACATTAGTGAAGTCAAGATGGGCATCACCATTCTATGTAGCTAGTGCTTCCTTCTTAGCATACATAAAGTGATATTTAAAATGGATAGCAGATTAAATTTAATAAAAATAATGAGAAGCAATTAGTAGAAAACACTTAAAACTATTTTGTAGACTTTAACCACAAAATCCAAAAACTCTGTTTTCAGAATTATATTCTCTTTATGTAAGGAGCTAAGATCAACAGAAACATTTATTACAATTTTAGCTTCCAGAACTATGTACCTAATGATCTATTATTTAAAAGTACGTGTGAAAAATGTAGGTGTTGATAAATCAGCTAAGAAGTGAGCACCTAACTTAGGCTAGGGACCATACTGTTGTACTCTAAGAATGAGACAATTGAGGCAGACGTCCAAAAAGAAAAAGAGCACTTTATTTTAGCTGGTACCCAGCAGTGGTCTCTAAGCAAGCATGCAAAGAGGCGTGCTGAGGTGGGGGCACAGGGGGCTTTTCAGCTTGAAAACCACAAAAGGGGTGGGGAGTGGGAGCACAACTCTGGAAAGCCAGAAATGGGCTACAGGGCTCGGCGCAGTGGGAGGGGTAAAAGGGAAGTGGACATCTGGACAGCCTGGTAGCAAGGGAGAGGCAAAAAGAGAGCATACATCTGGAGGGTCTGATATGGGCTACAGTCGGGGGCCCAGCAGGATGGCTCAGTGGTCTAAAGCGCCTGCCTAGGGAAGCTTAGGCGGCTGCAGGGACCACGGCTCGATCCCCGGCCCCATGCTGCGCCAGCCCTAACCTCAGGGCAGGCTGAGCCAGCCATAAAAAAAGTAAATAAATAAATAAATAAATACACAAGAAATAGTATATCATGGTTTTTCTCAGAATTTACAGAGCAGAGTTTTACAGAGTAGAGCAGTTTTGAGTTAGCAAATAGCAGCGCATACAGAACAAGATGGTGGTGCAATGGTCAAGGTACAACAGGGATGGGGATTATGGAGTTAAAGAGGCGAAGTTATAGTATGACACATAAAGTCACAATTAGTTCACACACTTGAAAAGTAGCTGGATGGTAGTAAGTGGCAGTCAGGCTACTTCTCTAGGACACCCTAATTTCAAAGCACCCTCTTATGATTTACCATGTGCTCCTAGATGTCCCTTAATCCCTCTTCGCTTCAACTTTGTCTGGTACAAAATACTTAACAGTGCTTATCTCAAAAAGTTATTAAGCACGGGGGCCCAACAGGATGGCTCAGTGGTCTAAAGCACCTGCTTAGAAAAGCTTGGGCGGCTTCAGGGACCACAGTTTGATCCTCAGCACTACATGCTGCACCAGCCCTGCCCTCAGGGCAGGCTGAGCCGGCCATAAAAATAAACAAACAAGCAAAAGTTCTGAAACAAACAAACAAACAAGTAAATAAATAAATAAAATTCAAAAAACTTATTAAGCACTGAATGAGATAAACGTGAACTATTCTAGCAGCTTCTGTATATAGGTAATAGTTATTTAAATCACTTTGTAAAACAATATAACTTTTTGAGTCTAACAGAAAATGCTTGGGCTATTTCCAACTTTATGCTAGTATAAATAAAGCTAAAAATAAAAGCTAATTTGCATAAAATGTTTACATTTTGTGCATTAGAATAATTTTCAAACTAGTAACTCTTAAAGTATCAATGTATTTATGGCTCTTGCTAACTTACAAGTAAATTTCAGGATGAGTCACGAAAAATAATCCTACATAGTAAATGGCCCATAAGTATATGGATATTAGGGACCGGAGAGTTCAGTGATCTAAATGCCTTCCTACCAAGTGCAAAGACCAAGGTTGGATTCTGGATACAACATGTTCCTGGCCTTAGCCCAGGCCTGCTGTGCCATGCCTGCCTGCCATTGAAACCGAGCACGGTGGCACATGCCTGTAATGTGCTTTGGAGGCTGATACAGTTAGATCACTACCACTCCCAGCTGCATAGTGTTAACCTATACCAAATAAGTCAATAAACAAAAAAAAACTTTATAAAAAAAAAAAGAATGTGGACATTAATACATTTTTCTCCTTAAGATACCACACTACTCTCTCAACTTTATTTTTACTTTTTATTTTGTTTTTTAGGCTTGCTCAGGGTGCCTGAAGGGCGGGTCTTATACTCCATGTGGAGCATGGAGTGGTCCCCAGTGCCTGAGTGACTTTGCCAAGTCAGGTGCTTTAATCAACTGAATCTCTCAACTTTAAACACCACCAGCAGAATGTCCAGTTCTCTAAGTCAACAATCTAGGTTACCCAACATGCTAGATTTTCACGTCAAGATTTTTCAGGCTAGAGTTCACTATCGTTTAATGAAAACCACCACAGGACAGATCCTCAGGCTGAATTTTTGTCTTCACAAGTTCAAATCTATGCAAACTGGGCAAAGGCAGATAGCTCAGTGGCATAAGCACCTGCCTGGCAAGCACAAGGTCCTCAGTTCAATGCCTGCTACCAAAAACAACAACAACAACAACAAAAATTCAAACTGGCTAACATAAATGATTAGTAGTTTAGTAATATGATGTAGACTTCAAAGCAGTACATGCAGTGTAACTCTACCTTATACCATATTTCATTCTCTGGGGGAAAAGGAACTTTCAAAATCAAATCTCATCTTCTAAATATTTAGCAAGTTAGGGTCACTGAGATTGCTCAGCAGTCTAAGCACTTGCCTAGGCAAGCGCAAATTCCTGGGTTTGACCCCTGGTAATGGAGGCCGTGATGAACCCAGCAGGGTCATCTGGAGCTGGCTACCAAGACGAAGACCAGGCAGATTGGTAGACACCTGCAATCCCTGGGCTGGGGAGGCTGACACAGAAGGATCAGTATGAGTCCAGCTGCGTAGTGAGACCCTGTATTAAATACATTAAAAATTTTTTTAAAAATAAAAATTTAGCAAGTGAGTGTATATAACAAACTAACAGCAGATATTAAGGGTTTTAAGTGTGATGGATAGATTAGTAAAGATGGCACTAATAATATTTACCTTGAAAATGGCTTGCTTTTCTTACTATTCCCAAGAATAGTAGTTCCTGCTGGCCCTAGTCTGGCACTTTCTCAAAACCTGTTGGCGGGGGCTGGGGAGATAGCTCCGAGGCACAAGTGCCTGCTGGGCAAGTTCGTGAGTTCGAACCCTGGTCCCACAAAAAAAAAAAAAAAACCTGTTGGCAATGGAAGTTTCACGTTTGTTTTCTCTTCAAGTTGTGCAAATACTGTTTAGTGAGGAGCAGAAGAGTATTTCACCACAGCTTGGCTCTTCATTTCATTGCCGCCAAGAAAAAAAAGCCGATCCCTAGTCAACACATTGCATGAAACTTTAATAAATACTACTAAGAATGAAAACTTCACCTTTATAAAGAAAAAAAGAACCTGCATCAGGCT
Organism: Myocastor coypus; assembly: GCA_004027025.1. Taxonomy (NCBI): domain Eukaryota; kingdom Metazoa; phylum Chordata; class Mammalia; order Rodentia; family Myocastoridae; genus Myocastor; species Myocastor coypus. The sequence goes on along the minus strand of PVJA010043815.1, from coordinate 1,109 downwards.
TCACATGTTATTAGTAACATTTAATTCAAACAAGTTATTGGACTGAGGAGATAGCTCAGTGGCATAAGCATCTGCCTGCTAAGAGCAAGGTCCCATGTTTAATTGCCAGTATCAAAAATAAAAACGAATTACTGCATTTAGTGCTTTTTCAAATGATTTCATACATGGAGTCAAGAAGCCTAATGACTATGCTATATGTTCTGGTGAGGAAATAGGCCGACCAACCTGCCTTTAAAATTTATATGAAGTGCAGACGCAGAAACTAACAAGACTCGCCAGGGTCAAGGAAATTAAATGTAAAAGTGAATAAAACTGGCCACAGTGTTAAATAAATATTTTAATTTCAAGAACATAAATACTTTAAAAGCAGTTTCTCCTAAGATATCTGAATCTCTCTGGTTTTTACACAAATGTTCAGCAAGCGCTTCGCCAGTTAAGTTTCACATACTCCGAACCTCTCGACGACACAGCACGGCCCTGGGGACTCTCCGGCCGTCACTGCACTCCAGCACACAGGCTCCGCGTCTCGCTAGTCTAACCTCCTTTCTCGAGGCAAACACCTCGGGACCTAACAATTAGCCGAGCCCCAACCTCGGGGGTCTCTCCTCGGCATTCCTTCCCGTGCCGCCGCCGGCTTGGCACAACTGCCACATTTTGGAACTACGTACACTTGTCGGAGCACACACCTGAATGTTACATGTATGCGCCCCACGTGTTACATGTAAAGCACATACCGAGTCTAATTCACCGCAAGTCACACCTCCTGGGCAGCCAGGCTCGCTCTGGACTCCAAAGACGCGCGAGCAAATACTTGCGCACCTCGAGACAGACACACGGGCTTCCCCGTTTCGGAGGTGTGAGGGAGGCGTACAGAAGGTGCCAGAAGCTCCGGGAACCGTGACATCCCTCCCCGCGGAGCGCGCCCGCCGAGCCCCGAGCTCGAGCCCGCGGAGCCCGGAGCCCGGGCACGTTCAACCCTGAGGTAGACTCACCTGTGCAGAAGGTTCCTCCAGCCCTCCCTGAGCCAGGAGGCTGAGCCTTCCTCCAGCAGCAGACGCCACCGCCGCGGCCTCGGCTCCGGCCTCCTTGGAGTCCCCCATTACTACGGC
>PVJA010043814.1:0-16545 GCA_004027025.1 Myocastor coypus | reverse complement strand
AACCCTGACCAGTACAGAATTTGGTACCAGAGAAGTGGGGTCGTTGCTGTGAATAACCTGGATTACAAGCTTTTGGGAATGGCTTATAGGAAGAGATAGGAAAGGTTCAGAGATGTCGGCTACAAGCACAGCACTAGAATGGCTTCGGCTTCTCAGCTTGGGCGATTCTGGTCAGAGCTTGGACCAGAAGACTCACAGAAGGCCTGCCTATAAAGACCAGGCTGAGGAGGTTTCTGCTTGAAAAAAGACAGCATTGGTCACTGGACTCCAGATGATTTGTGCTATGGATTGGCTGAAAGTCTGTTGGAATTTTGCTCATGCTCAGAGAATTTGCCTAAGACTGAGATTAAGCATGGCGGACTGATTAATGTTCCAAGAGATATTTCAAAGCAGCAAACCATTGGGGCGGTGGCATGGTTGTTATTGGTGGCTTTTAGCCAGATTTATGTTGAAAATCAAGAGCAGAAAGCCAAGAAGGATGATTTAAAATGTGAGTTTGGCCAGAAAGGAAACACCAGGAAAGTTGTGGACTGCAAAGATGGAGCTGAGAGGATCTCCATTGCTGGGAAGGAACCAGCGAATTGAAAAGATGGCCTGAGGCATCACAAGAGGCAGCAGCTCTCTGTGCTTTGCAGCCCCAGAACTTCAAAGGAGAGAGGCTTTGCCATGAGAAGAAGGCCACAGAGACTCAAGTACTGGAATGGTGGCAGCAGCCAAACCAGGTTCCAAAATGGCGCCGGCATGGAGAATTTGTTCCTAGGAATCAAGGTCAGAGTGTTCATCAATCCAGGCACTCCACCCCTACAAGCAAGGGAGAAGGTAGCCTGGCTACTGCTCCAGCTGGCAGCAGACCCTGGCATCATCCACGTGGCATTGGTTTTAGGCGCATTCAGAATGCAAGAGCTGTTAGTTTAAGAAGGCTTCCACCTCTATTTCAGAAGAAGGCCTGGGAGGCCAGGGAGTGTACTCCCGAGAGGGCAGTATGTGAAGCAGAGAGTGAGAAGCCAACTCAGTGGAAACCCCAGAAGTCTGGAAAAGCCAGAAACATGGATCATGCTAAGAGGGAGCAAAGCCAGCCTAAGAGAGAAGCCATGGGAATTACCACCAAGAGTGCCATAGGAGCAGAGTTGCATGATGCTCACAACTCAGTGCAGACTGCTTTGTATTCTTCAGTTGGAACTATGGGCTTTAATGTTTACCCTGCTGGATTTTGGAAATGTGTTGGTCCCAATGTTTTTGTATTACCCTGTTGTTTGCAACTTTTGAAATTGTAATGCTTATCTTATGCCTTTGAATGTTGGATACGTTTAACTCTTCTATTGTACAGGGGCTCACAGATGACAGTTTGCCTTGGATCTTCGAGGAAACTTGGGATTTGGACTTCTCAGCAATGCTGAAACTATTGGGACTTTGGCAACTTTTCCAGATGGACTAAAATGTCTTTTGTAAAAAGGGATATGTATGAGACTTTGGGGGTCCAGGGGCAGAATGTTATGGTTTATGTCTAGTTGTCCCCCCAAAATCTCATGGAGTCACTGGGCTAGGACTTCTAGAGTTTGAGACTTAATCCATGATCCCTGGGATTATAGGTTTTAGTACTGATGGGATTATGGGTTGAAGTACTTCTGGGATTAGGGGTGTAGCCTAAGGTGGGGGCTAAGGCTGAGAGCCTGAATGTAATATAAAGAGAGACAGAGAGACAGACTGGAACTGTTGCTGCTGCTCTGCTGCCCTGATTGATTGACTGCCTCTGCCAATCAATCAATAGCAACCATTTTGTTGCTGTTCCGCCACCATGAACTGGATGCTCTCTGCTCTGTTCCACTCAGCTTTGGGCCAGCTGAATATGGACTGAAACCTCCACAAAAAAATAAACCTTTCCTTCCTTCATTTTGAGTGTCAGGTATTTGTCCCAGCAATGAGTAAAAAGTGACTAAGACAGAAGCTTTAATTGTGGAGTTCGGCAGCTACAGGTGACAGCCATCAGCTCTAATGGTCAGAGAATTGGAGTAAGAGGCTTCAAGCACTGTCATCCAGTTAAAAGCTGGGATATATACTCTGCCTAAACATTTATTCCAGCTTTTGACTCAATTGCATAAAGAGAGAAAGGAGAAGACATTTACAGAATGGATGTGCCATTTTCAGGCAAGGTTGTAGGAGGGGAAGAGGCCACTGCAATGGTTTGAGAGAAAGTTATTCCAAGTTCTAGTCCCATAGTGAAGACCTCAGCAGTGTGAGTCTCGGGCCTCAGTGGATTAAGCGCTTGCTTAGGGAAGCACAGGGGCCCGGGTCAGGTTCCTGGCCCAGCTCTGGAGCGTGCTGAGCCGGCGATGGAGACCGGGCATGGCATTGTGTGCCTGTAATCCCAGCACTTGGGAAGTACAAGCAGGAGTTCACTATGAGTCAGTAGTGAGACCCTGTACAAAAAAAACAAAAAACAAAAAAAAGGAAGTGTGAGTCTCAGCATTATAGTTGGAGGAGAGAGAGGGACTGTATACAGGGTTCCTATCATAGTGTGTGTCTTAGTTACTGTTCTGTTGTTGCTGGGACAAATACTCGACACCCAAGCTTAGGGAAGGAAAGGTTTATTTAGCTCATGGTTACCGGAGGTTTCATAATTTAAAGCAGCCTAAATTACGTAGCAAGACCTCGAGACTCTGCACTGCCATGTCCAGGATGATTAGCTCTATACCTCCCAGAGATGGCCACCTGGACCAGTGGGGGGGAGGCTGGGGGATGCGACACAGGCTTGACAGCCCCATGATTTACATGAAGCTTTGGGGGGACGATTAGATACAAACCATAATAGTGTGCATTCAATAAATCTGGGTAAACAAGAGCAACAGCACACAGAAGGAAAATTGCCTAGACAAAGGGCGGGTTAACAGTGATGTAGAGAGCATTGCACTTGCATCCCAGGCCTTTCTCCCCGAGGTGCTCTGGGCAGCCCCAGCAGGGAGCAGGGTCATCTGGGCACTGGCCAGGGGTGCAGGACCGTGGACCTAGCCATGACCTCCCGAGGCAGAGCCTGCGTTTTCATCACTCTTCAGCTGATCCCATTCACTTTTAAAGTTTGACAAGCAGGACTGGAGAGATAGCTTGGTGGTCTCAGTGTCTGCCTGGCAGGCTCCAGGAGTTGGGTTTGATCCTCAGTACTGCATGCTGTGCCAACCCTGGATCTGTGCCAGCCACCAAAACAGGACATTATGGTGCATGCTTGTAATCTCAGCGTGGGGGAGGGTGAGACAGGAGGATCACTATGAGTCTGAGGTGCGTAGTGAGACCCTGTACCAAATAAATGAAAATATAAAAATAAAGTTTGAGAAGCATTGCTGAGTTCATTGCTAGTTACAGTTGACATAAAAGTAAGGTGACTTGGAGTCCAGGGTGTATGCGAGCTGTCAGAGTACTGCACTGTCTGATGAGTAAATAATCATGGTCTACAAGCTGTAAGGACAACGATAAAAAAAAATTGGCAGATGTCTGAGGGACAAACACATAGCAAGCACGGAGGGCAGGCAGTGCGACCAGTCGCACTGGGTTATGCCAACTTGATCGGGGGAGCACACTTCTGGGTGTGTCTGTGTGACTCCTCGAGTGTGACCCCGAGGACCACGTGCAGCGCTTTATTCCTTCCTCTCTAGCCCTGCCCCCAGCCCCGCCCTGCTTCTGGTCCACCATGAATGAAGCAGCTCTGCTCCTGCTTCGGCCATGATGCTTTTGCCTTGAGAACAGAAAACCATGCACTGACTCCCCTGAAAAGATGAGGAAAATTCAGCCTCTCCTCCCTCATCCCGTGGGTGTGGGTCCTGGGACCAGCAATGGGAGAGACGGCCAACGCAGGAAGCAGCAGCCCTAGTTTGAAAGTGATTGTCCTAGTCCCAGGTTCTGTGAGGAACAGAGCTAGCACAGGAACACCAGAAATGAAAGCTGAACAATAGGAGGGAGCGCGCAAACCTTGACACACGTCCACCCATATCCACACGCACATATGTGAATTTCAAAATTTTCTTGGTGCCAGAAAGAAGAGAGAGCTTTACCCTCAACTTTTATTAAATTTAGCAGGTGTTGGAGGACTTGAACACACTTCCTCTTTTAGAGATGTATGTAAATCTTTTTAAAAGCTAAGCAGACCCTCAGAGTCTTGCCTCCCAGGAATGTCTTTTTTGGGAGGCTTTAGAGCAAAGTCTTTGGAGCACACCACAGAAGAGTTCCCAGCGACCTGCCTCTGTGGGCGTTTGGCATAGCTGTCTAGCTACAACTTGTCAACTCTCCTGTCATGAAACCAAAGATTTATTTTTCCCTTTTAAAGGACATCTAACCTGTGCACAATGAGCTATGTCTTCCTTGCCATGTAAGTTGTGAATGCTTCCTTTTGTACTGCAATCTCTGTTTGTGCCCAACAACTAGCAGTGCGGTGTAGTTTATTGCTTACCAATAATAAAGCTGTTGTAATCACTTCTGCATTTTGGGTTGAGGAAATTTCATCTGCAATTATTTGCCTAATGTCAATAACGGGAGCGCAAAGAATGACGGGATTGCTGTGACCACACAGGTAAAAATTGCTCTCATCAGCCTGTAAGGAAAGGAGAGTAGACTGTCACCTGAGTAGTGTGTGACAGTTCCTGATGCCCAGTAATAGTTCTTGCTACATATCTCAAAATGGCACTCAACCTACGCGAAATCCTTCAATTCACACTGAGCTCCTTAAGGCTGGGGCTTAGCCGCGCTCACCTCTGCCCTTCCACCACCTGGCATGGTGCCCTGTACACTGGCAGTACTTAATAGGTACTTGTGAAATGACTGAACTAGAGCTGAAAAGCAGTTACTGAAGTGTGTGAGAGTGGCTTTGGGGAGGGCTGGGAGGGGCATTCCTGGTGCCCTCAGCAGAGACACCAGCACCACCCAATAAGGCGTGCAGTGGGCAGTGCAGGGAATGAAAACTCTTCCACAGCTTCTGGAGTACGTGTTGCAGGGGAAAGAGTGGTGCTGTGTGCGGCAATCTGAGGCCAAGCAGCCTCCAAGCCCCAGCTGGGCTTAACTTTCTCTCTATCTCCCTCTGACAAAGAAAGATGAAATGGGGATGGGAGGAAAAGCCCATGCAAAGCAGCCGTATTACAGGTATTACAAGAGGAGGTGGTACAAAAGCCACTCCAGTAAGTGGGGCGTCCAGAGCTAGAACACTGGGGAATCTGGGGCTGTGGTCTTGTCTTTTGGGGTAGGGAACCTACCTCCATGTTACTCCTTGGAAGAACACTACTTGACTGCCCATTGCACTTGTTGCTAGGGGCTATGGTTGGTGGACTAATAGGGCAGTTTTGCTTAGGAAGAAGTGACCTACCTAAAGCGGGCTCCACAGAAGCAGGCCGGGGTGGAGCTGCAGGCTGTCCACTCAGCTCTTTCAGGGTTTTTCTTTCCTACCTGTTAAAGTGGTCTAGCTCCCTGATATAACCCTACCCAAGGGTCTTGATGGTCCCTACAGTGGCCTGAGGTAAATTTAGGAAACTAAACAGAGACCTTTCTTCATTGTCATGGTAAAATGTCCCTCACTGATTTCTGTTTCTCTCTGGCAAATGTTGTGGATTACCGCTGAAGTTAGCATATGTTTAATAAGACACATGGTTATCAGACATATTAAATAAGCAAACAGACGAATAAATACAATATTTAAGCCATGAAATAAAAAATATACATTCACCTCACTATGCTATTCTGCCATAAAGAAACATAAACTTGAGTCATTTGTAGGAAAAATGGGTATAGTTTAAAACCATGATGTTAATAGAAATAAATCAGACAGACATGTTTAGTAATCCAAAGTTTCTTTTACGTGAGAAATACAAGCATAAATGGAATAAATGGAAAGCCAAATAAAAGTCAGGTGATAAGAATGAGGGAGATAGGACCTTCCCAAGTGGGAGGGGCAGGAGGCAGAGGGGTGGGTGAGGAGGGCCTGGGACAGGTGACACCAGGGGTAAGCACTATGGGCTGCAGATGCACGTGTGTGCGCGCACGCACACATGTACACACACACACACACACACACACACAGAAATTGATAATTGAACAAAATAAACAAGTGATAAAAGAGAAATAAATTTCTATAAAATTATAACTAATACAGGAGAAATGATAGAAGCAGAAAAACAGATTTAAGGTAGGTCAGTGTTAGATGGGTAAAAAGATATTTACATAGCCTCTAATTATCTCCCCATGGGCTATTTATTTCTTACAAAAGGGAACAATAGCACACAGACACACACACATGTATTTATACAGAAATATAGTACACATTCTATAAATCAAGAGACAAAATCATTATTACCAGTACTAGCGCCATTGTATACTATGTGTAGGGGACATAACATTAGTTTCCTAGAATGATTTATGAAATATATAACCTAAATCTAATCATAAGGAACCAGATAAAATCAAGTTGAGAATTACAGTGTTTTACCAAATGATTATACTGTTCCCTTTAGAAATCTCAGGGTCAAGAAAGATCAAGATGGAATGAGAAATACTTCTAATTAGAGGAGACTAGTAAATAGACTTGCTAAATAAATAAAATGAATTAAATCCTGAGAATGGGTAAAAAATCATAGGCCATTATAAGAGAAGCTGATGAAATTTAAAACAGACTGTTTCTGAGAAAACCTTGTGGCAATGTCAAATTTCTTGCTTTTGTATAACTGATTGTATAAAATAGCACCTTTGTTCTGAGGAAATAGTGTTTTAGTTATAGGTAGCCAATGGCAAACGAAGCACTAAGTCTGGCTAAAGCCTATGCAGAATTTCTTTGTGTTATTCTTATAATTTTTCTCCAACTTTAAAATTATAACAAAGTAAAGACTGCCAAAAATTGCAGACTGATTAAAACAGGATAATGGTTACATCTTGAAGAAATAGATAACACCGATTAAAGGAGTATAAAGTCCTCCAGAGACGTTAAGGTGCTTGGAATTTTTCACTCTTTAATGTACTGAGCCCATCATTGTTTATCTTCTTACTATTTGCGGCATGGTTCACTTGTGCCTGTTTCTATAGGTATAATTTATTTCATAATAACAAAAAAGTGGCACCAAGAGGTTACATGACCCCGCTAATTTATGGTGGAGTCATGGCTAGAGCTGACTTCTGTCGACTTTCCTGGAGCCCACTCCTCTGCCATGAAACGTTGCAACTGATGGAGCGGTCACTATGTAGTTAGGGAGAAAGCTCCAAACCTCCAAGCATTCATCTCTGTGCATGGACAGAACTGGGAACAAAAGCATAGAATAACATTGCATAACATAGTAAAACTTCAGTGCTGTCTGGGTCCTTGATCCTTAAGCCCAAGGAAGTTCCGGGGAGTCACCCGGGCCAGGTGGGCAACTATTTCCTAGGTTGCTAACGGCCAGATTTGAGGATCACAGCAAATTGAACAACCATCTCTAACCTTCCCTCCTAATTACCTCCAAACCTTAGATTATGTATTTCTAATGCTGATAAAACTTTTTACATGGCCAGCTAGCTGGGAAAAAGTACAAAAAGTCTCTGTCCAAGAAGTCTGTTCAAGCCACTGAGATAGCTCAGTGAACTAAGTGTTTGTGTACGTAAGTGCAGGGGCCAGCATTTGACACCTGGCACCTCATGCCCCTCCAGCCCCGCCCCTGGGCCCGCTGAGCCAGCGATGGAGTCTGTGTATAGGGGCACATTCCCATAATCCCGGTACTAGGGAGGCCGAAAACAAGGGGATCACTATGAATCTGAGCTGCGTAGTGAGGCCCTGCACACACACACACACACACACACACACACACACACACACACACACGCTTCTGCTCAATGGGCCTACATTGTGCTCATTTCTTAGTAAAAGCTGCTTGATAGGGATCCTTGCCCCATCCCAATAAAAATGATACACTGAAGAATGCATTAGGAAGTTGGCTGCAAGCCGGTCTAAGCCAAGAGATAGCATTCTCTCTTTTTGTTTTTAATTTATAAGTTATCCTGGAGGCCAACAATGAGACCACAAAGAAAGTACATTAGTGGAGACTCTCCAGGCTTGCAAATAGAAAAGAATTGAGCGATTACAATCTGCAGCATCCTGCAAGGAAGTCCAATCATAACGTTTCTTTGTCTGCCTTCTTATTATGTGACTATAAAAAGCTGTCAACAGCACATTTATTTTTTTCTGTAGAGAGGAAATGTGCATATTATAATGAAGGTAAGAATATGCTCATAACCATATGTTTGTTCACATAAAAATGTGCCAATAGAAAAACTGTTCTGTTTTGAAGTTTGGGGTGCCATGCGGCGGTGGTGGGCTGAGGCTCGCATGGTGGGTCCCTTTGGTCTTTCTCCCCCTCACACTGTATCTTTACATTTTTCAACATAAAGGTTTCTACAGTTCCTCTTCCCTCACCTCCTCTTTGCTCCCTGTTGTTCCCTTGTGATAAGTTGAGGTCTGAAACTACAGTCCAAATAATGTCATATTCCATGTACTTAGAGACAAAGGAAGCGGTTGCTTAGCAACAAGGCCTTGGTAAAACATTTTGAGATTCTTGTACTTTTATTCACCATTCTGGGGCAATGCTTAGAAAGGTGTGCGCACAAGGTCCAGGGCAAGGAGGGAACAAATTCAGCAAGTCCCTTTAAAAAGGAGGCAGAAGCAGAGGCCAGAAAGGAGCTGAGGAGAAGGAAGAGGTTGTAGAGGACATAATAAAGGACTTGTCTCAGTGCAAGTGGCCATGCAGGTGGAGAGAAAGAGAAAGAGCTAGAGAGAGGTGGCCTCAGTGGGACAAAAAACGCCACCATTCCATTTTCCTTCAAATTTCCCAGCTCATGTAAGACTTAACTTGGGACTCCAATTGATTAGCGGAAAACGGGAGACAGAGAAACAAAGCTAGCTTCACTGTTCACCGTTGACCAGTATCTTCCTGGAGAGTTGTAGGCACAGAGTGGCTGTGGCCACAGCTGAGTGCTTATACTGTTTCTAAACCTCTTTAAAGTGTCTGTGTGTGCTGTTACAGTTTAACTGGTTATCTGTTGGGGAATTTTCCCCATTATTACATACTTTGTGAAAGTGTGGTTGTTCAGAAGCTTCTGTTATTGGTACAACGTGCAGGGTTTGCCCACGCCACGTAAACCCATTTATTCTGAGCCATCTGCCCCTGCTAAAGCCCTTCCTAGGAATTTACTTCTACATGGCTCTGTACATCACGGAGTGCACGCACAGGCCAGGTGACTGAATGCCTGCAAATATACAAAATCTTCATTCTTTGGTTTTGGAATATTTTTGATGTATGGGTATACAGAAAACTTTAACAAAGAAGTGAATTTCTTCTAATTTAAGAAAGAATGTGATATAGCTGAGGGGCACAACACCTGCCTGGCAAGGGAAATGTTCTGAGTTTGATTCTTAGTAGAAAGAAAGAAAGAAAGAAAGAAAGAAAGAAAGAAAGAAAGAAAGAAAGAGCCGGGCGTGGTGGTGCATGCCTGTAATCCCAGCACTCGGGAGGCTGAGGCAGGAAGATCGGTGTGAGTTCGAGACCAGCCTGGGCTACAAAAGTGAGCTCAAGGCCAGCCTGAACTGCATAGTGAGACCCTGTCTCAAAAAGACAAAAAAAAAAAAGAAAGAAAGAAAGAAAGAAAGAAAACATATTGATGGTTTATTTGGCTAGGGTGTGACTAAGACCAACTACATGGCTTCTTGCTTGCATTTATTTTCTAAGTCATTTTCTGAAGTTTCTGATTAGCCTCATACCTACTAAGTTTCCAATTGTTATTTTGTGTGGATTTACAAAAGCTCTTCACACACACACACACACACACACACACACACACACACACACACAGACTGAGATATAAATGTAGTGCTTCTTTTATGATGACCAGCAAAGCGAGAATGGATATACAAATAACCTCATGTGTGGCGTTATCTATTGAAAATACATTTTCTCAATTTCATATTTCCTTTTTAAATGAATCTTATTCTATTTTATGTAAACATGTACAGGCATTTACATGTTTTCTTGTAGCAACCCAGAGATCACAGTGTGTTGACAGGTCGCAATCTGATTGGCTGAACTTGACTCTGCATTCTGACATCTTCATACTAGGATTTCAGTCAAATTATTTTGTCCTCTCTGTCTTGCCTTTGTCCTCTATATTTTGAGTGTCTTAACTGCATCTACATCTTGAGCAGTGATCCTATTTCATTAAGTTAGGACTTACAGAACGAATGAAAAATGACACTGAGCACACACCCCATCTTCAACAAGGTACAGTAATCAGCGCCATCCAGCAGGGTCGCGCACAGTACTCTTCCCGTGATTTCTCCTTTGGTTTGTATTTTGTAAGGTTCACATCCATAGAGAAATTACGAAGCATTAATCTATTCCTTGTATTTTGTTGCTTGTGATAATTTAAAAATTTAGTTAGCTGGCGCCGGGCATGGTGGCGCACGCCTGTAATCCCAGCACTCGGGAGGCTGAGGCAGGAGGATTGGGGCGAGTTCGAGACCAGCCTGGGCTACAAAAGTGAGCCCAGGACCAGCCTCTACTGCATAGCGAGACCCTGTCCCAAAAAGACAAAAAAAAAAAAAAATTTAGTTAGCTCCTAGTTGACCTCTTTTATGAGCCAGAACCTACTTTTTAGTCTGTTTTGTCATAACGTCATATTGAAAGTAGCTATTATAATCTTTAACATAGTAGGTCAATTGTCATCTCAATTTTCAAAATTCTGTCAGTTTTAAGTGTTCAATGATTGGATTGTGATTTTTATTATGTATTTATTTTTTGGGGGGGTCTACAGATCAGGCTCATAGTGATCCCTGCCTGTTTACAGTTTCCCAAGAGCTGGGATTACAGGAGTGCTACCATGCCCAGTCTCAGTTGCCATCTACCGAGCCCCAGGGGTGGAGCGGGCACAGTAGGCTGGGGCATCAAACCTCCGGCCCCTTTGTGATTTTTAATATTATTATGTAGATCTTTAAAGTAGATTAAAGGGAAGTGACATTTTTTGAAAGTTTTTGATATCTCACACTTGCAAAGTACTCTTCTCTATCTCTCAGTGTTTTTTTGTTTGGTTTGTTATTGTTGTTTTTAGCTGGCTCTGGTTGCCTTAAGGGTAAGTCTACTGTGGCATGTGGAGGAGGGGATGGGGACCTCGGTCCCCTGTGCCTAACGGAGTTTGCCTAAAGGGCGCTTTAAACAACTGAGAGTTTTTATTGCTCCATAAAGTTTCCCACATGTACTTTCTTATTATCACATAATATGTGTTTACTGATTATAAAAAGAATTCTCTGCTCCTATGTATCTAAGTGTGGGAAGAACAAGCCAACACGAAAACTCTTATCTGAAACCGAGTACTCGAAAAGCCTATGCTCTTGTTGGGAGATGGTTGGATTCTGAATCAGGGACTACTTGCCAAACATTATTTATACTTGAAATGAAGATTCGCTGTTTCTAATTTTTTTTTTTTTACTAATTAAATGCATTTTTAATATGCTCCACTTATGTGCGTTTCCTGTTTGTGAAGATGATAACTGTCACTGTTCTACCGAGTCTGCATTAGGGTTGGTTTAATGACAGCTGTGGTGAGCAGTCAAAGAAATGACTCATGGTGATGCTGCGGTGATGATCTGCGGTCCAGCTTCACGCAGGGCCAAGACAAGCAGCGTCCAGACAATGACTTCCGAGCTCAGCTTGGTGGGATCAGTAGGTGTTACCTAGGTAACCTGTGGATGTTCCAGGCAGAGAAATGGGGCAGCACCCAGGGTGTCAGGGAACACAGTCTGTACACCTCTAACACAGACCTGGGGAGTGAGGAGAGAAGAAGCATTAACTGAGAAAAGCCATTAAGGTTAGGGGCTGTTTAAATTCTTTTTTATTTTTTTACTTTACATCTCAAAATAGCACTTTTTTCCTAATTAAAATTATGTTTAATTGGCCCACAATAACGATACATATCCAGAGGTACAGTGGGATAATTTGATACATGTATACGATGCATAATAATAAAACAAGAGGATCTTATCATTTAAAGGAAAACAAGAGCCATTTTAAAAAAGTTGAAAATAGAAACACCATCAAGGCATCTAATACCACATCTATATTTTTCTTAGAAACTAGGATAGTTCTGAAGGTTGTAGTACCTGAGTTCTTGATGAAATACTTTCATGACAGTTGATATCCATTAGCCTAGAGTGAGGAAAGCATAGCGTGTTTCCCACCCTGGCTTTCTTGGAAAGTTTGTTGCTCCTATCAAAATCAATGTGTTGAGGAGAAAAATTGCTGAAGTAGCTATAAATATGCTCTTTGTCTTGATGGTGATGTTACATTATAATAAACTCTCCATAAATTGGAAAAGTACTAAACATCTGTGACCTCTTAGTAGCTCAGCCTTGCCTACTTTAAAAGTGCACTCCCTTTAGCCTACATTTAAGCAACATCAGCTAAGATCAGCCTATTTCATAAAAGTTTTCAATGTCTCATACAGGTATTGAATGCTTGAATTATAAATTAAGGCAAGACAGCACACTGTAGAGTATAAGTTGTTCACCCTCAAGATAGTACAGAACCTCCTGGAGAAGCTGGCTACAGCTGTCCAGCTGCACAAAAGATGATCACTCCACATATTACCAGCCTGAGACAAGATTGGAGTTCAAAAGCATAGTTTCTACTGAACACATATTGCTTTTGCACTATCGTCCACTCTGAGAATTATAGACAAACTGAGGTAGAACTGAAGAAATAAAGACAGGCAGAAAGCCAACAAATTAGTATTTGGAAGTTGTTTTCCCTTCCAGGAAGTGCACTCAAAAATTAAAAAGTTCTAAGGCTCTCAAAGAAACCACAAACCTACAAGATGGGCTGCAGGCCTGTGCTCCTCAGGTATGAACTGTGCTTCCTTTCACAGACCTGCATCCACAAGGGAGCAGCAATACCAACAACAGCAGACCTTAACCTCAAACACAGCTAAGTAATTTGCATTCTAGTCATGGATAGCTGCCGTGTATGTCATGACAGACCGTAGGCAGGAGCTTCTTAGATCGCTTTTCTTCAAGGCACCTCTGAGGCCCCATAACTACACCCAGGTCTGGATCATGTTATGTCTCATTTCTCTGAATGCTTGCATTCTACTCAGAAGTATATACTCTTAAATTTCTGCCTAGTAAATCGAGATTGTCCAGTCCTGAAAATTCTTCTTCTGTAATGACAGTCAACAAGCTTACGACTTAATTCTACAGGTTGAATGGGTTTAGGTTGTCTAGCTCCACTTAGGGAACCTCCTTGAACCCTCTGTGGCTTGAAAATCTCTAAGTTAGGTGTCCTAAATTGGCTTACAGTCCTGACTGCCATTTTTTTTTTTTTGTCAGTCTTATGGTGGGCAAACCGCCTCTCCTTCTGTAAGTGTAGCTCTCTGAGGAACAATTGCACAGTTCCTTTGAGAAATTCAAGCATGGCCGGGGTGGGTCTCTTCTTTGAATTCTTTGTAAATTGTAGCTGTTAGTCCTCTGGCAGAAAAGTAGATGTCCAAGTACTTTTCCCATTCTGCAGGTTGTCTCTTCACTCTATTGATTAGTTTCTTTTCTGTGAGGAAGATTCTTAAATTTAATTTGATTCCATCTGTCAATTCTTGGTGTTATTTATTCTGCAATTAGGGTTCTATTTAGAATTTCTTTTCCTGTGCTCATATCTTCAAGGTTTTGCCTATTTTATCTTACAGCAGATTGTTTCTGTTTTAATATTTACATATGTGGTGCATTTTGAGTTTCTGTTACATGGTGACAGTTATAGCAACTGGAGGTCTTCGCTGAAGTAAAATCACCCCTGCTTGAGAAACCTAGCAAAAGAAATTATAGATATTATGCTTTCTTTTCACTAAAAACTATTATATGTAGTATTATTTCATCATGAATTTTTTCACACACAGTAACATTTAAGAAGTGACGTTGAAAATTGTAATAGCTGTTAGCTCTCCTATCATATGCAAAGCACCATCATACATTGTCTATACATACTTTATCCACTGACTTTAATGAAAACTTATTAAGCACCTACCTACTATTTATAAGAAGCTACTTGCTAGATCCATGATCAAATGAGACAATACTGAAAATACCCTAGACTACAGAGAAAGATAAAACAATAAGTGAGTGTGTGCAGAAGCCCGAAGGAAGTCTACTGGGCTGTGAGAAGAGAAAAACAGCCAGAACGCCAGGTAAGGAGTAGAGCTCTTAGGAAATGACATGAGGGAGAAGAGAGGCTCTGGGAATAAGTGTGAACTATGGACAAGTCTTCTTCAGGCTGATGGATGTCAGTAGTCTTTGGATAAGCTCTGTAACAATATCCTAGGACATGTGCTACAATAATGTCTATTTCTACATGAGAAACTAACAAGATAGATATTCAAGTTTAGGGTCACTTAGCAATATGTAAACAAAGCTACTATGTCACATTTCCCTCGATTAATGTTATTTGTTCATTTTCAGTCAAGTTGAATCGAATTAGAGACACGCAGGAAAAATACTTGACAAGTTAAAAAAAAAAAAAAAAAAAAGACAGCCATGCGAAGATAAAAAATATGAAGCCCTGTACTGGGATGGTTAACTGGGCATTCTTAGCCACATGTTCTGTGATCCCTCTGCCAACTGTGGCAGTTAGGCAGAGCATACATGATCATCTCTGCTTTTTGGGGAGAAAGCATCACACTCAGTGCTTAAACATAGTGCTCACAAAGCATGCGCACGCTCCTCAGCATGGACATATAGCTCCCACAGGGCAATGTAATGGCGCCTGGTACTCTGGCTGGCCACTGTATTTTAGCACCAGGACACCAACATCATTTTGCAATCCTTGAAAGCTGTTCAATTTCTGTACTTAGAGCTGAAATCATAGTGTCTTTAAACTAAATTTAAAAAGCTAGTTTGCTGCTGTCCTCCTGAAGAAACAGAACCAATCGATGTAATAAAAAATTATAGGATCGTTCTGTATTTTGTGCAGTTGCTGTTGCAGTCCTGTGACTCAGAGAGAGCAGTGAACTACTATGGAACGTTTAGAAAGCTGAACAGGGCTTGGCCCGAGGTGGGTGGCCCAGAGTTAGAAAGCTGGATAGGTGTGACAGTGAATGGATGGACGAACAGTGGATGGAAGGGTGGTTGGTAGCTGGGTGGTGTGACAGGATGCTTGTCACCTCCAGGAACTTTACAGTCCTCCGCTGTGTTGTACGAAGCAGAAGTGCCCTTCACTGATTTCAGAGCTTCTAATTCCAATTCTTTGAGGAAAGAATTAAAGAGCAGATAGAAAATCTTGAAATTGAGGACAGCCACATTTTAGTTTGAAATCTTTTTCCTAAGAGAAAAGTGCTCAGAGACCCACAGTCTTTGTCACAAATACTCTACTTAATGATCAGACACAACTTGATCTCATCCCTTCCTTTCTGTAAGATCGGTTAACTGCCAAGGCCCTAATGCAGCTTTTTAGGAGGACATTTCAGACTGTCTCTCGTTTGTATTTCTATTGTCCCTTTTGTTTAAACTCTATCACCTTACTTCTGTGCTGTTAGTGTTTCAGACATTCTCTTTTCTTTCTGCTTTTCCACTATGTTCACATTAATGCTAAAATTCAAACACGCATTTGGTTATTTCTTCTGTTCTCTAAAACTTTTAGTGGCTGAACAATATACAGCCCAAATTTCTCATCCTAACTTCCTGTAGTTCCCATCATGAGACCCTGTGTTTTTTTTTTTTTTGTCTTTTTGAGACAGGGTCTCGCTATGCAGTTGAGGCTGGCCTTGAGCTCACTTTTGTAGCCCAGGCTGCTCTCGAACTCACACCAGTCCTCCTGCCTCAGCCTCCCGAGTGCTGGGATTACAGGTGTGAGCCACCACGCCCAGCTAGCCCTGTGTATTTATGTGTGCAGAAATCTACTTACACCTGGATGCCGCTTCCTTATATTTTACCCAGAACATGTTTTATGTATCACTTCCTAATATTCATTCTTTCGAATATCTACCCAGAACTTTCTGTGTGCTTTGCAGGCTTGACTTTGAGTGGGGGAAAGAAGTAGTATGAAAAGACCGACCTTCATCTCCGGGGAGCTCTTTGTAGAATGTGCAGGTAAGCTATTCTGGACAGCAAATGTGCTCCATGCAAACAGATGAGGCCAAGGTGCTAGAGGAGTTCAGTGGAAGGCACTGCCAGGCGAAGCCAAGGGCTTCCTGCTCTGAGCCGCCTCTACAACTCTAGCTAACAACTTCCCATTTTATATCTACATACCGTGTTTTTAAATAAGTGATTACCCTCAGAATCAGACAAGGAATCTCTCTACCTCTGTCTTCCACCAAGGCGACACTCAACAACACATTCCACAGTGGACAGCTACTGACTACCTTCTTTAGGAAAGATGCCCTAGGAGATGCTTGTATGAATTGTTACAAGTGATTTTCACAATGCAGTGGACACTTTATAATGCTTTGTTCTTCTTTCTATTTTAGACAGTGATATAATATCATTTTAATAACAAGTATTATGTGGAAGAAGTAGGAAGCAAAACTTTT